>VVHJ01063869.1:10212-23987 GCA_015107715.1 Tylochromis polylepis
GTTCCCCCGGACAAGCTGGAGGAGGTGGCTGGGGAGAGGGAGGTCTGGGCTTCTCTGCTTAGGCTGCTGCCCCCGCGACCCGGCCCTGGATAAGCGGAAGAAGATGAATGGATGGATGGATGGATGGTGCCAGAGCCCAGACTGTGGCTCTGAACTTCACCAACACTGAACAAAAACCCCCTTCTGATGTTTATCGGCATCTCAGTGGTGTTCACAATAGGTATTGAGGACTGGAGATGATCAGTGTTTGATGGAGTAGAGTCTGTTCTTCAAAGAGTAATAAACCTGAGTCTTTGCCAGCAACGCTGACACCATATGATGTGTAAGTATACAATTTTACCACAAAAGTCAGGGTCATCACTACAGTATTTATGAGCACGTTGAACTGACGTCACACCTTTTTTTTCCCATGTGCAACCAACCGATGTAAAAAGCCAATAATAAATATTGTATATAGCAAATATGTAGTGCTTTTTGGCTGCTGAGTACATTCACCAGTAAGGTAGGGTATGCATACAGCCTGAAAGGAGAATCCCAGCTAAAGCTTTATGGGAATATCAAGATCACATCTGGATTATATCATCAGGACAGTTCAGACAGACAATGTAAGATTTTAGCTTGAAAATAAAGCTAAAATAATAAAATGATTACAATAAAGTAACAGTAGATTTTTGAAATTATATAAAAGATGATTGTTTTGTTTTTAAACAAACAGGGAGAAAGTTGGCAGGAATATTAATATTCAGAATATGAGGTTCAAAGTGGAACTAACAGGATTAAAAGTGAGAGCAGCAGAAAAGTGATGCTCAATTTAAAAGGCAGCGAGAGGCCTGCGCTGAATCTAAACGCTGGATGTTGCTGCAGTGCTGTGTAACCAGAAGGGCCTGAGGGCTGTTTGTGTGCACAAGTGTTAGGAAACAGTGTTTTCCTGTAAGAATGTCTTCGAAGGCTGTCTTTTGTGGGGGTGGGGAAACCCGTGAGCAAGTAAAATTTTATTTCTACAGGTACCTTTCAAGACAAAGATCACAAAGTGCTTCACAAAGAAATACCAGAGCATTTAAAACAAAACAAACAAAAAATTAACCAAATGCATTTCCAAAAAGATGAATTGGCACCTGATCCATTTTTGCTACAAAAAACCTGAAAAATACTCAGAGATATAAACAACATCTGCATCTTGAAGTAAAGGGATGTAAATATTCCCAGAAAAACAGTCTTCTCTCTCCCAGCTGGATTAGAAAACATCCCTGTACCTTCCTACTTTCCTCCACCTGAACCCGAGCACATCAGCAGTTTATGAATAATTTGTAATTCATGACGCAGGGATGTGAATGAGCAGCAGAAGGTTCATGTGCTGTAGTATGTGAGTATCTAGAGAGATTTAAGGCAAGTCATTTCACAACACATCCTACCACTGTTCAGACACTTTACTTTGACCTACGTGGGTTTATGATGACCAGTAATGATTTGAGTGGAAGCCCATCTTCTGAAGCGATGTTTAATGTTTATTTTGTTGTAAAAGCCGGCATTCAAAGCTGAAAGGGCCCAGCTGCTAGCGAGGGCTCTGTATCACAACACAAAGGTTTAATGCTGTGAATCACTGAGACTGTGCTAGTAAACAACAAGAGTAGAATGTGGGTCAGCGCTTGGGTTTTGCTGAAAAGGAAAAAGAGAAACTGGATTGTGCCTCATAAAGGCAGCGATAAAGACATGGCTGTCGGTTTCAAACATACTAACTGCACTTCTGTTCAAAACAAACTTGACATCTGACTAGAAACTGTTAGTCGTCACTCTGTGCAAACATACATGTAACACATGTATTCGTCCACAAAGCCTGAACTCTTAGCCAAGCTTTCTTGTCATTTCTTTAAGTGGTCTTCAGGAATAGTTCTCCAGGCTCCTTGAAGGCTATTCAAAGCTCTTCTTTAAATGTTGGCTGACTTTTATTTCGCTCTCTCTGAAGATGATCCCTCACTGCTTCAATAATGTTGAGGTATAGTCTGTGAGGAGGCCAGTTCATGAATGATAGTGTTCCCCTGAGTGTTCTTCTATCCAGGTATGCTTTTAATGCACTGGGAATGTGTTTGGAATCATGCTAAAAATTAAAGCGGTTGCCAGTCAGACACTTTCCAGACAGGAGTGTGTGGTGGATCAAACTGACACTTCTGCGTTCACAACTCCACCAAATGTCAAAATCCCCAAGATCACTGGCTGAAATGCAGCCCGTAACCATAACAGACAAGTTACTACTGATTTTCAGTAAAGTTCTTGTGAAATCTGGCATACCTCAGCCTTTTCTCTCCATTTCCCTTCTTTAAGAATAACCTCGTGACTGCCATTCTTCTACTGAGTCCACTTCGGATGAGGCTTCAGTGAACATTAGTTGGATCAACTGACAGATGCATCTCTCGGGTCCTGTGTCAGAGGATTTCTTCTTATGTCTTAAGACATGACTTTCAGATACTGTTCCCAAATGTTTTAAGGACACACTGCACACCGTACTTTAGAAATCACCTGGTGCAAAAATTCTATTTTATGTCTAACAAACTGTGTTACATTTGGCATTTTTCATAGATTCAACTAAAGAAATGTGAACAAATTAAATGTTTTTGTGGTAGGCTACTAGTAACAAAGTGCCTACACACAGTTATGTTATGTCTGTTATGTGTAGACAGAACACTAGTTTACTTGAGTTAGGAGCATTTTTTTTGCTTGAATTATTCATAGGTCAGCAGCTTAGCAATCAAAAAAATATTCCTCTGAAAACAGCCCATTATCAGGACTAGATAGAAAATGAGTGGAAAACCAGCGACTGCCCAAAGATAATATTTGAAAGCTCTTCAGAAAGCTAGAGAACTATTGCTTATGACCACTTTAAAAATGACAAGAATGTTTAGCTCCCTGGAAGCAAAATATAAAGAAACGAGAGGTGGCTCAAGACTTTTGCACAATGCTGTATAGTAACAACCTGCAGTAACTGCAATAGCATGGAATTTCCAACGAGAGAAGTTTTTCCATCATGCAGAATATTATTACTATTTCTCTGAACTCTTAAGTTAAACTAAAAACATGAGTTTTGCAAGAAAACCTGATGAGATGGAAATTTTAAAATATTTTTCCCGGTTTCAGTGACTAAAAATCTATAAGAAACAGTCAAAAAAATCCTATGCAGTTTTTTGGTTGCAGACCTGTGTTATCAATAGCTAAAGTGATAACTGACCATAGCTAAAGCAATGGTTAACAACTCACTTTTCCCAGTTTATAGAAATTTGAAAGCTCAATTTTGCTCTAATGCCTTAAGAATTAATTTGTTATACAACTAAAAAAACCAAACAAAACTAGAGCCGATACCTAAATTACATTGGAGAGAAAAGCAGCACCAGATAGAACAGTCTTACTAAAAGCTAACTAGCCTAGCTTAGCAGACTACCAGTAACTACTATCTCTGCCAAATTAATGAGGTATTGTTTTACGTTTTAGGAGTAAAAATGTATTCCACTTTATAATTTTATTTCACCTTTTATTTTTTTATTCCACCTTATAATTTGCCTACGTAGGTATAGACATTTTTTAAAAATTAAAATCTTAGTTTAGCTAAGAGCCTTCAAAGTCCTTATTCTCAACTTCACTGTTTGTGCTGTTAATGCAGGCAGAAACAAACACAAATGCTTAATGAAAGAAAATGATTTTCATCCACATGTGTGGATGCAGCTTGTATTACATAAACTCTTATTAGTCACGTCCTGTAACGACTAACTCACTGATTGAAAAAGTTGTCCGTTTTTCCTGTGTCTCTAATGTATCGTCCGTCCAGTCTTCCCATTCAGAACGCTACTTGTATTCATTTGTATCCACACCTATGCAGTACATGTACATTTGGAGTGGGTGAAGCAGACTTGTTTTACCTCTTTGCCCAGTGGCATGCCACTGCCCAGGGCACAGGTGAGGCCGATGACTTTGGCCACAAAAGTTTTGAAGGTGAGGTATTCTTTCAGCACGACTCCGCGCAGAATGGTCTTCATCTCTGGAATACCTGAACCTGTAATAGGACAACAGTAGGCACATACAGCTGATTGTTTTAAATCGAACATTATTTTTCCAGCTGTTATTATTCACAACTAAATCTCTAATAATCAATGTTAATTTTTTTCTTTTTTTGGGGGGGGGGAATCCAATTATTTGACAAGAGTTTAATAATCATATTAAGATGAATAAGATTTCGATCTAATATATTCATTATTATCAGACTATTATGTTAGCTACAGTGAATACTGTTCAGTCAATCAAAGCACAGCATGCTTATACTATTATTTATGCAGTAGCACATTGTGTTTTGAAGGAATTTTTTTTAGTAAAACTACTGGTGATATTGTGTTGCTATCATTAAATTCCTACTATATCATTCTAGCTCAGATTTGACCCACATATGGACTAAAATAGGTGGAAAAATATTCTTAAAGAGTTCCATCTCACCTTTTGGTTTTTCACCCTAATGATAGCCTTCACCTGCATCAACATTTCTTTGTACCTCATATTCAGAGTTCCAGTGAAAAGCTTCAAAACACAGGTTTAACACTCCAGATCTTTTATCATGGAATAACAAGTGAACAGGCCTCACCTAGCCATGAAGGTGTTTGATAGTCACTTGCCCAATTACTTTTGACATTCTAAAAAATGGAGGACTGTTTATAAAAATGAATGCAATACATTCACTCCCTTGATTTAAATCTTATGGTCTGCACTTCAGTCACATTGACAGTTTGATTTAAAATCCATTGTGCTGGTGTACAGATGCAAAGTAACAAAAAATTGTGTTACTGACAAATGTTTAAGGCCCTGCATAATTAATTCATTATTTTGTGGTTACAAGGTCTAAAGCTGTCAAATGCCAGTGGTTAGCAAACCGGTATTATTTTATACATGTCATACCAACAGCCTGTGGAGCGAGGATCTGAGTGAAGCCTGCAGAAAAGGTGATGAGGACAACGGGGTAGGTGACCCAGGCAAGGTACTGCAGGAACACATTACTGTCCAGACCACCGTACATCCACTTCTGTGCTGTGGATACACAAACCAGGACAGGCATGTAAAGCCACCATCCACTGAAAATAGCATCGCAGACACACTCTACAGGAAACAACGTGTTCATTTTGAATACAGTCAGAGATAAAACTTCACAAAAATTAACTGATGAATACACACATGTGCACAGTCCATGCACAACCAGGAGAGCAGCTGTATAAACAACACATGAAAGACGTGTAGCTGTGTGGCTTTTCTCTGCCCAGGACAGGTAGTTAGTCATGTTCTGGATCCAATTACAAGAACTGTACAGCATAACTGGAACTGACAAGACTAGGTTAGCCTCCTCTTGAGAGCGTCTCACACACACACACACACACACACACACACACACACACACACACACAGTTTGAGAAATCCATTTGAAATAGACACAGTCCTGTGAGGTTTCTGATCAGCTCACACAACTTTCTTCAGTCGTTTTAAAGTGTCTACCTCCCTCTTCCTGGAGTACAATTTACTTACTGATTAATCCCTCATCCTCGTCATCTCCTCCCTCTGTTTCTAAATCTACCTCCATGTTTGATGATACATGCCATAGGAGGCCTTTGATCAACCTTGAATCCCTAGTTATCCCCCAGCCACTCTCTGCTTTTTTTTTCTTTTTTTTTTTTACTCACTTCCTTCTTACTCCCAAACTTTTGCCTGCGCCACCTCCTTGCTTTTACTCCTTTAAGAACCTTTCACAGATCACAAGCTGCGCATCATTATCATCTGCATTTGTTTCCAACACTTGTCCCCAGGGCTCAATCCTCAGTAAAATCTTTCTATTTACAAGGTCCTGTAGGGCCAGATCAATAAAAGCAATCCTAATTAATTTCCATGTTATGCAGATGTCTCGATAAAGCTCAGTAAAGAGTTTCACTCTGCAAAACTCATCACAAGAAAAAAAGCTTAATGTCTTGTATCTGTCTCCATCTAAATAAAGCAGAACCCTGTCACATTAAAAAAAAAAAAAAAAGAAAGAAAAAAGAAAAATTAGACATACAAGGGACCAGCCTTTTCACGATCACATTGTCAGTGCTTCACTCGCACAGCATTTACATGAGAGGTCTGTCTAGGCATATTAACACCCGGAAGGGAATATCTGTTGACTCTTTAGGATTTTTTCATTTCAATTTTTTCATCCTTTCTGATTGATATACTAGTGAACAATCATCTCACTCTCATTTTGAATGTTTCGAGCCCTTCCTGCTGTGTTTTTCCATTTCCTTGCAGGAATAACCAGGTCACTGTTTTGGCAATCCTTGAGATAATTCAGCTGCCTCTCCAAAAAGTCTGTTGTCTTACAGTCCACTGTTGTGGTCTACAGCTGGTTGGAGAAGTCCTTGTTCTGTTTTAAATGTCCACTGCAGTTCTGCTGCATAAACTTCACAAAGGTGTAGAGCTACACAAAGACTAAAGTGGCAACTGCTCTCTAATGTGAGAGGATAAAGGATAAAAGACTCACTGGAGAGGCTGCTGATTACGGCCCACTTATACTTGCAGAACCACCTAGAACTTCCACAGCTTGTACCGAACAGTTCTGCAAGTTGTGCTGTTAATAAAGCATAACTTGCTGTCCAGCTGGAAGAAGGTCCAGCACCTGGCACAATTTTGATTCCAAGTCATCAAGTGATTTAAAGCCTTTTTTATGCATGCTAGTGCAGATTCTCATCACCTTTTTCAGATTCCATGTCTGCATCAAACAACTCTCCAATTATTTTCAGCCCCATCAAAGTACCATTTATTGCCATTCTCTGCCAGGCATTTAACAAATTCCAAATAGACTTAAATGGCATCTTCTTGAATTCAAACTCTTTCCAACCACTGGCACAGCTAAAGGTCTTTCTCCTGATTCAATTTCATGGGGAAAAAATTTGGTGTTAAAAAAATGGATGAGAGAATTATACCAGAATATAAGCTGAGAGAGGCTTTATTTTTGCCATATGGAAATAATTGGCTTTTCTCCATTTCTAAAGTGCTTAATTGACTAATTCCTTATATCATGCAAGTTAAAATCCTTATTTTCCCTTTGTTTATTTTACCATTTTACAATTTTGAAAACACTTCATATTTGTGCACATGGGTAAAAGTGTCACCTGAAAATATAGAGACAACATTTCAACTGAACTGAGCACTTTTCCCATCTGTGTCATCTCACCCTTTTACCACCTCCCCCCTTCCCAACAGCTTCTCTCTCTTCCCACTCTAATCCCAATATAAAACAATCTGTACATTACTTGCTTCTGTTACTATAGGCACTCTTCATTCCCAAACCCACAGGTGAAAAATGCAGTCCCTCACTTGCTTACCTTGTAGGCAGATGGCGATGCAGAAGTCCACCACCCAGCTGACCAGGGCCATGAGGAGTCCCAGCAGGATGAGGAAGATCCAGTCCTCGCCGACACGCGAGATCAGGAACTTCTGACAGCGAACCGTGCAGACTAAAGGGACGGCAGGAAACAAGGTAACATGTTAGGACTACATCACCCAGAGATTGGCACTAACACTTGGACGGGGCAAACAGAATTTATTCAAAATTAGCCAATAATAGCTGTTTCCATCCAACAGTTTCTGAAATATTGAGCAGCAGTAAACATGCTGTCTGCCCAGAAAACTACTTCATCCTAAATACCACAACACTTTAGTGGTGAGTGATGTAAAAAAAAATATATGCAAAGGTTCATCAGTTTCCTAAATTTAAGATCCATGATTCAAACAAAAATAGATCAATATGAAGTCCACCCAGAGTCCAGCAGCAAGCAAGCCTTAGGATTAAGTGTAGCTTCTTTTTTTTTTTCAAACAGTAAAGTATTTGCAAATAATTTTCATTCCTGACTAAAAGCCTGTCCAACACTAAATTACTACATGGAAAACACTGTTTTTTTGAAGTAGGCGAATTGTTTTTCGAAACAATTTAGAATTTTTCTTGGTAAATGAAAATGAAAATATAAAATAGAGGAGGACCACTTCTTCAGGGGCTCCATGAGAAACTGACCACATCAAGTTGTTTGCAAGTTAGATTGCTCATGGAGACATATGCTTCTGATAAATTCTTTAAATGAGATTTCAAGGCTGTAAGGTTTTCAGTCTTGTGAAAATTCAATTCATGGGCAGACATCTTAAATTCTAGACAAATGAGATGTTCTAGTCCGAATAGACTTTTGTCTTTGTGGTACAACTTAATAATAAATACCTACTATGACAGATCTATGAAACCAAAGAGTAAGCTTCAACTTCTGCATTGACTTCACTTTTTAGATCTGAAAACGATTTCCTTTTTAAATAAAAAACTGGGATGGAAACTCAGCTAGCTGAGACGTAGAAGCCACATGTTGGAAATGTTACATGGGATGAGAATAAATCTGTCACTGTTACCACTGGCAGTCATGTATAGCAGAGGTTACAACATCACATGCAACCCGTGTCATCAGTCTGCCAAGAATATGATTTCATACACAACGTGGCAAGAGGATGAAGACAAATGAGACTACACTGATCAATGAATATTAAATGCACAACAGAAATGTCACTGAAACAGAGGCACTACGAAGCCAAAACACAAAGCACACAAAAGCCAGTTTATGGGGCACAACCACATCTGCTTTACTTACCTAGAAGCAACAGGAAACTGAAATTCACGGCTAATATACTGTATAATCCTCGGTGTGAGCCATGCATACACTTCTAGTAATTATGACTAACTGCTGGAACCAAACATTAGTTTGACAGTGACTCATTAGGATGTTCACGCACACACCATAATTCATTCTGCCTCTTGTTCACGCCACATCTCCCCCATCACCCTTTTTCCAAACCTGTCCTCTGTTCCCCGTTTCTCCTTGGCAGGGGAAGGACACTTGGGTGCACTGGGTCCTTTTTACGCTTTAGCATGTAGAACAAATGTTCATGTGACACTCCAAATACTTGGACTTTTTTATTTAAATGGTTGACCTTTATCACGTTCAACTTTTTTATATTTCAGCATGGACAGGAATTTCCAAACCTTTATTTCATTTAAAACCTGACATGTTAGGCCATGTTTCTCTATCCTTCATAGCTCTTATTACATCTCCCCTCCATTGACTTCTGGTGATCTGTCGATATGGAACAAATAAAGAAGAACGACTGTTATTCCTTAGCTTGCAAACATGTTTGTCTTTCATCAAATCAAGGTTAAAAAATTCAATAGAATCATCAGAGCAGCGTTTACTTCCTTTATCTATCTAAACAGCCCACCTACTATTCTTTATTTAACCTATGACATATGAGAAATTTTTGGGGGGGTTTTTTTAAAGAAAAAAACACAAATTGTATAAATTCTTCAATAAGTGAATCAAGGGGTTATATTCCACGGTAACTGCATGACAAAGTTCAGCTCATTTCTTAGATAAGTTGTTGTTGGGGTGGGAGGTGAAGGCTTTGTGCGCTTATGCATTCAGTGACTTTTTGTGTGTTACAAGGGTCCAAATAAGGCCCAGACTGTACATAGTTAGTGACACAAGACAAAGAAACATGTATATCTTTTGGCATTTGCAATATGTACTGCAATCTCTTGTCTGCTGTCACACATGTGGAAAACAACTGCTGACAAAAAGAAAAAGAAAATTCTACAATCACCACACTTGGATGGAGGATCTTTCAGTTTTAGTGACATTCCATTTTTATCAAATCAAAACAAGATGAAACTCTTAGTTTAACAGATGAACATTCTGGCTTCATGAAACATAGCAAACACAATTAAATAAAAATGCCACAGATACTGAGGGGTGGAGTGTAAATGTGTGTGACTGTTAGACAGAAAGCACTAAGACGTAGAAAACAGTGCTTGTATAAATGTGTGAGTGTGTGTGTGTCAATGGGTGAATGAGACATGTTATATAAAAGTGTTTTGGGAACTGAAGTAGGAACGCACTATAAGAACCAGTCCATTTACCACTTGGCACCTACTCTGGCTTTTATAATGGCCTAAATTATTTGAGGCATGGACTATGCTGACTCAAAAAACATCTCCATCAAGATGAGTTCACCTTTCTTTAACAGCAGATGACAGATCTGCTTTACAGGATGGAACCTGTCATAAATCTTTTTATGACACCATAAATTGTCACTGGGACTGAGATTCGCTGAATTGATTTGTTTTTCATGAATAAACCTCTCAAACTCTTTGCTGTGTGGCAAGATGTATTATCATACTAAAAAAGTGACTTCATCGTCACCAAAACTACTTTTATTAATAGAATGCAACAAAAAAAACCTAAAAAACATCACCATTATCCAATCATCCAGCGCGTTATTGCTCCTCTTTAGCCCAGCGCAGTCATGTTCTTTCTGTTTAGATGTCAGTGCTGCTTCTCGTTTAGCTTGTCTGAATATAAATCCCATTTCATTCATCCTGTTTCTTATATTCATGTCACAAAAAGTGTTACGAGAACAGGTTGTTAGAAGTAACAGGCTAATGCTAAGAAGCTAGGTTAGCAAGCCATATATATATACGTTGTAAACTGCAAGTCCTAATATTTTCCAAATGAATGAATTATTTTAAAACAAGCACAAAAAACATGGGAGTCTATGAGGAATGACCAGTTTTTTAGTGTGACCACTAAAGGAACTACAGTTTTATTGTACTTAGTTTTATTTTTGGAAACAAGTGACAGAAGGTATTTATGTATTTAGCAATAAGTGCTAGCTGTAGCATCTCAGTAATGTTTTTGTTAATACTAACTTTTAACATAGAGGTGTGTGTGACATCTCTGTGATGGATACGGGAAAGGGAGAAAGAGTCAAACAGGGCAGGAGAGGAATAGGAGATGCTGGCGGGATGGAAAAAAGGATGCAGAATACACCCAAGTTGCCATGACAGTAAAGTTTGGGGTCATTCTTTCAGAAGCCAGCAGGTCAGAGCTGGCTTTGTAGGTTCCAAAACCTCTGAGGAGACACAGGACTGAAGTGACTTCCTGGAAAGAGAAGGAGAGGGGAAAGAAAAAAGTCAGTCACCCAAACACCATATTGATCTTTTCTGTGTGTGTGTGTGTGTGTGTGTGCGTGCGTGCGTGTGTGTGTGTGTGTGTGTGTGTGTGTGCGTCTTTGCCCGGCGATATAAAGGGCTATTGATCAACGAGTTTAAAGTTGTATGTAAAAGTTTCATGCTCCAGCTTGGAGGTAAAAAAGGAGATACAGTGGTGACAGGTCTAGTCTGGGCAATTAACCGGAGACATCTAGTTACAGGTTATACGATTTAGCTGTCACTCACATGCGGATCCCACAGGAACAACTTAAGAAGGTGTTGACAAAAGGATTATTTCTTATCCAGCTCTCTACAATGTCTTTAACACTCAGTGCCATTTTAGAACTAGCTCCAAGTTGGTCATATTCCCAGACTTGTTAAGTTCAGAGTGTGACTGATTTCTTAACAGGTCCTTTCTCTTCTGTTAGTTAACCACAAAGATGGTGTACATGCAGATCAGGTGGTCACTAACTGTGGCTGTGTAAACCCAAATAAAGTGGCTTTAGTATCTGCAAGAGATGAAGCGCTGTCCGCCCAAAGATATTCCCTCTTTGGGGTTTTGTAAATGGTATAGTGGTGCCCAGCACTCTCTTACCTGCCTGTTAGAGGAGAAAAATGGATTTTTCTTGCATGCCCACGTCACTGTTATGGGAAAAAATGCATATAAATGCATATATTAGGTCCCTGGAATCTCTCTGAGTACCTAAGCTATGTAGGAATGGATAGATGGATAGTTTAAAGGATGGATAAATGGGGAGTAAGGGAGGGAAGAGCAACAGGGAAACAAGGAGGGTGTTCTGAGAGACTGGAGATGGGCATATTTAGTAACAGAGGAAACATTTACAGACGCATTGTTAATTTTTATTTCTCTAACAATGTTTTTTTTGTGTGTCTTCAGGGACTAATTTGTCCTGTTAGCTCTTTTCCTCATGCTTGTAACTCCTTTCTCCCTTGTGCGTCCTCTTTATTTTCTGCAGCTGCACAATCAGCTCATTTCCAAAATTAGTTAATTTCATTGGAATCACGGAGCCCAGTTGAATTACTTGGGGCTAGGTAAAGCCACTGGGAACTCTGAGGAAATTAAAAGCCCAAGAATGTCTCCCATCATCTACCGATGCTATAAACTTCTCAACCAGAAATGCATAATGCATAGTCTAAAGGTGCCTAGAGGTATCTAGCACCAAAAATTTATAAGACCTGGGGGACTGTCTGCTATGTTGGACATCAGAATCTCTGGGGACTTGTTAAACATTGGGCTGCTATAAATAGGTACTCACCCATGCTGACTTGGTCATAAGTATTCGGCACCTATGAAGAAACGCATTGCTTTACGCCTCTTCATGGCCCCCAATATATCAACCATGAATAGAGGTGGCAGACTTTGTACTTCACAAATCAGTACAAATCAAGTGTATTTGAAGTCCTGTTTTTAAAGCATTGAGCTGAGGATTCCAGCCATTGCCCTTATAACCAAAAGGTGAGTTTGATGCTGGAAACTCATATGAGAATGATTTGACAATTTCAAGATAACCACAGCCTAAAGCTTACCTTATTTTGTAGTCTATTTTAGTCTAAGTGGAATCGTACTTTAAAAAATTTAACATCAGGTGAGCAAGTCAGTCAGACTTGAAAATGGTAATTGAGACCATAAAGTAATTGGAAAGTTTTTGATAAGTTGAAGAGTGGTGTGATATTTATTTATTTATTTTTTTATTTATTTGCCTGTCCCATTTGGTACGTCAGCAATCAGAACTGTTGTCTGAAGGCTAAGAAAGATGCCCAACAGATTTCCTTTTTCAGGTGGAACATTATGGCTATGCCATGTTGTTCCACCTGACTGAGCTCTTTTCTTTTTTATTATTGTTTATTTTATTTTAGATTATTGTAAATTGGACAGACATAACTGGGGGACAGGAAAGGGATAAAACAAGGAGGGGGGGAGAGGAGAAGAGAGAAAATAAAAAAAAGAAGTCCACTGGATCACCTGTTAAAAAAAAAGAGAGAAAACAAGCAAAAAGAGAACAACACAATAGGGAGGCACAGCAATAACATAGATGAGTGTAAGTAACAGTAAATATTAAATATTCAATGTTACTGAGCGGCACGCTAGACCAACAGCGCATGATATGGTTTGAGGTAACAGCCAAGGAAGATACAGTTTATGTCTGTGAGCACCCGTGTGTACACCTGTGTGTGTGCACACCTGTGTGCGTGAGCGCTTGTATTCGGAAGGTTTCTCCATGTAATTATCTGCTAGAGGATGTGGGGAGCCATACCCACGCCCCCAGGGCATGAAGCAGGCATGGAGGAGATCCAGGCCCCAGACATCCAGAGGCCCCCCAGAGCACGAGAGCCCAAGGAGGACCACCGGAGGAGGTGGAAAAATGTACCATGTTGACCAATAAAAAAAAGGGCAACATGTGGAATTTGGTTGTTTAGGAAGAGGAGAAAGTTTTGGGAGTGACGGCAGCAAGCCAGAGCAAGCGAGTGGGAGAGAGAGAGAGAGAGAGAGAGCGATATCGATAGCGAGTTTTGAGAGATCTGTGACGTTTAGCGTGGAGTATACACGCCACACTAAACGTCACAAAAAGTTAGTGTGTTGTGTTGTTTTGTGTAGTTAGTGTGTTGTGTTGTCATTGTTTTGTTTTGTGTGTCAGTGAGGGTACTAATGAATGTCACAAAGGCAGATTGCAGTGTAAACACT
>VVHJ01063870.1:8232-21616 GCA_015107715.1 Tylochromis polylepis
CTCTAAGTCAGTGGTTGTCAAAGTGTGTGGCGCGCCCCACTGGTGGGGCGCAGAGTTCTGACAGGTGGGGCACAAGTTACCTGGCAGAAAAGTCACGGGGAACTAATGTTTAACATCGGAATCACTTTTAACGTGGAACAAAGAAATTCGCGGCAGTTAAATTAATAATATGCGCATCAGTTGAAAAGCTGCAGCCGCGTGTGTAAGTCGACAGCCACAATAAAGAAGTGTACTGAAAAGTGCAAACATGTGGTCGGGTCTGTTGTGCATCGTTTACAGTGGTGCCGAAACCCAGGATTAGGGCACAACAGACCGGACCACATATTCGCACTTTTCAGTAACTTCTTTATTGTGGCTGTCAACTTACACACGTGGCTGCAGCTTTTCAGCTACAGCAGACACACATCACCAACGACAACAGGACCGAGTTCATTCTGTTTTAAGCCGGTGAGGCGTGATTGCGGATGCCGCTCAGGTGCCGCCGCCTCCCCCACCACAAACCACGCCCTGCCACAGCTCTGCAGTCAAAAACAGGCTCACTGCAGCCACTACGAGTGAATAGTATTAAACTCTCACTAAATTATATATTTTTCATCTCTGTTCACAAGTTTCTGGATTTCTTTTTTTTTTTTTATAAGACTAAGACTGAACTTTATTTTTCCATTTCTGTCAATGTTCACATTCTGTTTAACTTGTTGCTTTTTTGAAGAAGTGGTGCAGACTAATGAAGCAGTCTAGTGACAAAAGTTACAAATAGTTGTTTGAAATGAAAGTTTTTTGTTTAAAATAAAAAATTACTTAAGAATTCATTGTGAATGAGTTTGTTATCTAAATAAAGTTGCAGCTAGGCTTTTTTGTCATTGTTTTGTTTAGATGGGCCTTGTGGGGAATGTGGGGAATGATGTGAAAAGTTTGAGAACCACTGGTTTAGGCTCAGCTCTCTTAAGGTCTCGCCACATCATTTCAATCAGGTTGAAGTCTGCACTTTGACTGGGCCATTGCAACACCTTGATTCTTTTCATTTTCAGCCATTCGGTTAAAGATTTGCTTAAAATCATTGTCCTGTTGGGTGACCTATTATTGGCCCAAGCAGATGACAGATGACCTCACGTTTGACTCTGAAATACTTTGGTATACAGACAAGTTCACATTCGACTCAGCAACTGCAAAACAAGCCCAAATCATCACCACCTCCAGGTTTGACAGCTGGTATGAGGTGTACGTGCTGGGAGATGCTGTATTTGTGTATTATGGCTAGACGTCTCCATCTAAACTGGGAAGATACTTTCTCCTGGCAACCCTTCCAAACAAGACATACTTGTTCAGTCTTTTTCTAACTATACTGTTAGAAGCAACATTGGGCAAGTTCACTGCTGATAATCTTCCTCCTTGGAAAGCTCGAGACCAACAAATTCACAACATTTCTCCTTTTATAGAGGTACTCACACTCATTGATGCTCAGTTAATCAAGTGCATTGGGTGTCCTTTGTTTTTCACATACTGCTTTTGTATTGTTGCTTCAGTTTTGTTAGTTAAATAATGACACAGTGGAATATTTCATGTGTTGTTGTTCATCTGAGGTTGTTTCTAAATATTTCAAAACCTGATAAAAGACCAGATGACTTTTCATTCTATAATGATGTCCTGAGCGTGTGCTTTCTTTTACACAGAACAGTATATACTGTTACTATTGTTTTAATAATAAGGTCATTGTCACCTGCTGTTACCTGCTGTTCAAACCTGCTGTTATTGAGGGAAAGCAATTGGGGAGAAGGGAGCTAAAACAGCTTGTTTCACATGGTGAATAACACTAATCACAACACTAAACTCTTTAAGCAGGAAATTAGCATAATTCTGCCCCTTTTCCAGATGATCATGAGAGCCACAGAATATTTTTTCTTTTATTTAAAAGACATCATTAATAGTTTAATTAATTACAGTGTAAATATGAGCTGTGTTTATGAGCTGAATATTAAAGAATGGCTTTTGTTTGTTCCCTTATGATAATACTGGAATATGATGAAATTTCATACTGAAAATACATCATCTTTACAAACACACACACTAGCAGGAGCTTAGTTACCATGGTATCTATCATCCACAGACAACCGTTCCCCTCTCTCACTCTCTCCTTCTCTCATATTCTCTCCCCATCCCCCCCGCCAGGCTCTTCTCCACAGACAAGAGGCATAGGGGCTGCTGCTCCCATCATGCTTTGCAGTAGGAAGCAGGAACAAGCCAGAGATTGTCAGCAAGCAGCAAATGGATCATGGTACAGAGGAAAACAGACTGATGGTGAATGAGGAGGCAGGACTCAGGGAGTTATGGCCAATGTTGCCTTTAGGACACATTCAAGCTCCTTTGCTCTGGGTAAGTCCTGCCTCACTTTGCTTGTGTTTAACCAAAACTGTGTGAGAAAATCATGATGAAGCATGTAGATGGTGGGCAGGCTTGCAGACATATGCATGCTGCCGGTGGATTTAAAGGGGCAGTGCAGTAGTCCTTTCAGATGGAACAGGA
This sequence comes from Tylochromis polylepis, assembly GCA_015107715.1. Taxonomy (NCBI): domain Eukaryota; kingdom Metazoa; phylum Chordata; class Actinopteri; order Cichliformes; family Cichlidae; genus Tylochromis; species Tylochromis polylepis. The sequence continues at coordinate 10,753 of VVHJ01063870.1, forward strand.
TAAGGGTCTTTTTTTTCTTCCTTTACTGAAAGGGATCAACAAATGCTACAAGACTGAAGAAACCGTCACTTGTAAATGGTTAGTCTATTAAATAGTTGTGGAAAGCAGGAAATGACAGTGCAGTCTTTTCTTTGAGGTTTTGATGGTGTTACAAAGACGAGTGCAATATTAACAGTGCAATAGTGACTGAGTGAAGATAAAGAAGCAAATTGCCACATCACACTGACAAATATGCCATTCAGTCTAGCATATAATGCATTGAGGGACACACCCACACGCTTGCACACAGAGAGGCACAGTGTCTTTTACTGTGAATTTCAGGCCTGTTTATTATCCCTTGCAGACTCATTTAGATAACAGCAACAACCAGATAACAACCAATCTGTGCCAAAATTTTACATGTTTGTCCCTCAGGAACAATTAATTTGAAGAAAAAAAAAGCTACAGAATTTTTAAAAATTCGACATATTCCAATTATGCCATCATTGCACTGTTTTACTGGAGAATTTCAACTACTAGATACATTTCTGAGGTTTTACTCTTAAAGGTTTTGACTATAACTAGTTTAGAGTTTTAAAAACTTCTTCAGAGCACCTTTGTTGTTAAAACAACATATAGATACTATGATTTAACCACCTCTCATTCTCACCCCCGAGGGAGGGAGTATGTAATCGGTCACGTTTGTTTGTTTGTCTGTATGTCTGTTTGTTAGCAGTCTAGTGCCCTCAGTTTTTAAGATATGTTCGAATTTTGTGAGTAACAGTTCAAGCTGATTTAATTTTGGTGAAACTTGGGTCAAGGTCAAGGTCACACCAAATATGAAAATCAGTAAAATGTTATATTACCCACAGTGTTTGTGTGGATTGTCTTCAAACTTCACAACAATATACTAGGCTGTGGGAGACATGAGTACCCTGACTGGCTAAGCATTTGACCTTGACCTTCATTGTTAGTGCCCAAGGTCAAAGTTGACCTAGAAAAAAATTTCCCAAAAATCGAGTAATCTACCACAGATATGGAGCGAGCATGTGCAGCAGGGAGAGAGCCGTACAACACACTTTTTATTTTTTCAGTGTGATGCTAATATATCTTAAAATCAGTTCTTACAGCTTATAGAAGCCAAAGATTTCAGACAATTCTGCTCCAATCACATCGGTAAAGATAATAAAATACAACATTTTGGTATGTAATGCTTTAAGGTCATGGGTCAAAGTTCCGACAGCAGTATGTTGTAATAAAAACAGACTAATGTCAGCATGTTGTAATAAAAACATCATAAAACATCACTGTTTTAATATAACGCTTGCCCTTCGGGGTCCAGTCGTGGTCTCTGAGTGCTCTTGTTTCTTTGTATTTAGCTAGAGTAATTGGAAATAAGTGCAAGGATTCTTCAAAAGTGCAAAATTACATGGAAATACAGTATGTAATCAAAAAACAGAGTTCGGACACTTCTAACAAACTTGAAAGACAGTATTTGGTTTGACCACCTTTATTCTTCAAACACAGCCTGAACTCTCTTAGCCAAGCTTTCTTGTAATTTCTTTAAGTCTTCTTCAGGAAAAGCTCTCCCGTCTTCTTGAACGACCTTTACAGCTTTTCATTTAATGTTGGCTGCCTTTTGTTCTGTTCTCTTGCAAGATGATCCCAAACTGCTTCAGTCATGTTGAGGTCCAGGCTTTGGGGAGGGCCAATCCATGCCTGTTTTTACTGCACTGGAAATGTCTTTGGGATGATGGTCATGTGGAAAAATGAAGCTGTTGTCAATCAGATATTTGGTATTGCATGATGGATCAAAATTTGACTGGAGTTTTCTACATGCAGCCCCAAACTATGTCAGAGCCTTTACTGTGTTTTACAGGATGCTCTAAAACACAGTGGTACCTCTGTGGTACCTCTTATCTGACTTCCTTCTCTTTATGAGTTGAACCAAAACTTTCAAATTTGGATCATCACACAGTCATCACTCTATAAGACCTGTTACCACTGATTTTTAGCATGAACAGCAGGGGCGGATCTACTGTGGTGGCATGTGCCACCCTAAAGTAATCTCTAGCCACCCCTAGTGACACCCTGGTTTTGCGTATGGCAATGTTGTTTATTAAAGTAAGCTAGCACATTGAGGCTAGCTGCAGTTAACATTGAATATAAATTCTAAAACTGAATATATTGCATAATGCATATATTTCTGTTGCACTCTGGAAATGCCATGGTGAGTGTTATAGCCCAGTAAATCATGAAAAATGAGGTTTAGATTTGTTGTGAAAAATAGATATATTTGTTCATGACAGTGCAGATATTTGACATTTTGTGTAAATTTAAGCATTTAACAATTTTATTATTTCTAAAAACAAAAAACAAAAAAAAATGAAACAAATGAAACAAATGAAACAAAGCAAAACAAAACAAAAACAAAAACAAAAGAGTGTGAAACTTCCAGTTAGACTTGTATTTCTAACTGATTCACCTCGTGTTGGGTAGCTTTCTGGATTTTATTCTTATTGGGCTACATGCTTATTTATTATATGGATTATACAGTACACAAAATCAAAATTCACTTTTTTATGTAACTGAGTGTTTAATTATCTGGGCTAAAGCCAATAAGAAAGTTACAGATTATGGTTATATGAAACATGTGTATATTTGCTGTATTTGATGTATTTTAACCATATATAGTAAATATTACAGAAGTAACACCTGCATATGTGTAAAGAAATGGCTTTGATTTTGCCACCCCATCTGATTTCCATGGCACCCTCATGCCACCCTAAGAAAATTTCTCTAGATCCACCCAGGTGTCCAGTCTTTTTTCCTGTTTCTTAGGATCATGATTTTCAGATACAGTTCATCTGCTATAGATAGTTTTTAGGCCTGCCACTTTCTTTGGCAGATTCAACAAAAAAAAAAGGTGACCAAATTAAGAATGTTTGTAACTGAGTCCCTAAAGATACAATTTAAAATAGGTTCTTTTTATGTGTAGACACAACACTGGTTCATCTCTTGAGTCCGGTGTCTTTTTTTAAGTTTGAATGATTCATAGGTCAGTGATAAGTAGCTTAATAAACAAATCTGTTTCCTCTGAAAATTGTCGGTTTAAGGATTGGACTGGGGTGAGTGAAAAAGCAGCCAACGTCCAAAGAAGAACTCTGAAGGACCTTCAGAAAGCCTGCTCAAGACCATTTTACAAATCACAAGAAAGTCTGGCTCCTTGGAAGTAAAATATAAAGAAATGAGGGGTTGCTCAAGAGATTTTTTTTTTTTTTGCACAGCACTGTAATTGTAGTGACACATATGTTTCATGTTGATCCAGTGGTTTGATGACGATTGATAGCACTAGGTCCTGTACAGCTACATTTGGACATTTAACATTTATTGGATGCCAGTTTATTCCTGTGCAATTCTGTGAGTTTCATGTAGTCAGTGCATGAAGGCTCCGTTACCCTTGGCTCAACTCTCTCATAATTTATTCATTATTAGTAGTAGTTTCATTATTTTATTTAACAGGATAACACAGAGTCAAATAACCAATCCTTGCACACCACCATGTATTTCAGAATCACTAAATAACCTGATGGGCATGTCTTTGAACAGCTTTAAACCTAGAATCTTCTTACTACGAGATGACAGATTGATGATTTGTTTTATTGGCTTATTTATGTAACTAATATAAGTACAACATGGTAAAGTGCTTTTAGCAATTGCGTTTTCCTCCAAGTACCATTTTCTCATTAAAGAGATCATCAGATTTGTTCAGTCCACATTTAGATTGACATTCTTCATTCAAAATAGGCTTAATAGTTTTGTCCCCTCATGCCCTGCCAAGCATTTATCTTCATATTAGAAACCTTGGGTCACAGCTGCAACAGAAACAGCAAAACATCCCTTGAGGCTGTTTGCATGTTGACTTTAACTATGTGATAAAGTGTGGCTATTAAATCTCGTAATCAAGTGATTCTTTTGTTGTAGTATCTTATGGAAATGGTTTTATTAGCAGTATATCATGTTCAGTTTTCTGTTTTGTCTATCCAGTTGTATTGAGGTTAACAGTCCTACATTCATGTGAAAAAATAGTTTTCACAGGGCTTTGAAAATTGAAATCCACCCCATCGTTCCTGTAGAACCATATTTAGTAGCAATGGCTAAGAGTAATCATTTCTGCTTCTGACTTTTAGGTATTTTGGTCCACTCCTCTTTATAAAGTTACTTAAGTTTATTGAGGTTTTCAGGCATTCATTTAAGTATAGCTCTCTTGAGGTCCTGCTACAGCATTAGACTGAACCATTGCACCATCTTGATTCTTCTCGTTTTTAGCCAGTCTGTTGAAGATTTGCTACTATACTTCGTACCGCTGTCTTGTCGCATGACTCAGTTTCAGCTAGGTTTTAGGTGTTGGACAGCTAGCCTCACATTTGACTCTAGAATACTTTTGTATACAGAGGAGTTCATGACCAACTCAGTTACTGGACGGTCCCCTGGTCTTGTGGCTGCTTAGTTCAGGTGCAACTTTGCAAATATAAGCCATGCTGCTATGTTCTTTTTAGCAAGAAGAGACTTTCTCATTGCAAACAAACCCAGCTAACCTAAGGAGCTTGGAAAGAAAAGCGTCTGGACTTCTCTAAGTTTCTTGAAAACGTTTCACCTCTCATCCGAGAAGCTTCTGTCCAGCACTGTCCAACACCTAGGCTATCTGTCCAACACCTAAAACCTAGCCGAAACTGAGTCATGCGACAAGACAGTGGTACGAAGTATAGTAGCAAATCTTCAACAGAATAGCTAAAAACGAGAAGAATCAAGATGGTGCAATGGTTCAGTGAAACGTTTTCAAGAAACTTAGAGAAGTCCAGACGCTTTTCTTTCCAAGCTCCTTAGACTACCATGACCTGGATGAATGAGAACCTTCACAGACAAACCCAGCTAACCATGCTTGTTCAGTCTTTTTCTAATTGTGCTATCATTTAAAATGCTAACAAAGGCTTGCAGAGTGTGAAATGTAGCTTTTTTGGGGTTTTTTACAATTTCTGTGATCTCACCTTGGGGTGGATTTGCTGGGACATCCACTCCTGGGAAGACTGGCAACTGTTTTGAATGTTTTCCACCTGTGAGTTGTCTTTCTCACATGGCATCATGTTAAGACACACCCGAATGTCTGTGTAAGTATGGGTCATTAATTGCCAATATTCACTTTTTCATACTCCCAAGGCCACATACTGCAGCTGAATGCTGGCACTGCCAAACTCACAGTCACAATCAGTTGATCAATTGATCAATGAGTCAAGGTCCTATGAAAACATTATTTTTCACAATACAGCATATAGTGCTTTTCTACTCTGAGAACTCAAAGCACTTTTTACTACAATCAGCTTTCATCCATTCATACAGAACTTCTGTGCCATCAAACACTTTCTGTCATATTCAGACTCTGTATCTTATCCAGGGAAACTTTGAAATGCAGAGTGGAGTAGCCAGTGATCGAACCACTAATTTGATCAGAAGACAGCATTTCTACCTCCTGAGAGCAACAGCAAGACCAAACAAAACAGACAGGCACCGGCATCGATGACAATTGATATTGTGATTATCCGATTAGGTCAGAAACATAATTTAGAGCAGGACCGGGCTGGCTTGCAAATGCAAGGCAGCATTAAGGCTTGAGCAGCTTAAATATTGGACCTAAATTAGATTTACCAAGTGGATGTGTGAAAAGGCATCAGGAGAGCCGTTAGCTGATGTGTGATAACACTGAGATCAGTTGGTGTCCCAGGATTGTGATTGAGTTTATTTAATAAATGCTTAATGCCACACTTGCAGACTCTGTACAATGCAATTTACCAGTGTTTCATAAACATCTCACATGCAAAAGCTTATTGGAATGAGCTGCTAATATAAAACAGATTAAGCTGAAATACAACAACTGCTCATCCATACAACCTCACACTTCACAGTGCACTGCCTTGGGTCATTAAGAATACAGCGATGAAGTATGAAGTGGAACAGCTGTATAGTGATACCAACAACTGCATTTTTTGACATTGTTCAAAAAATGTCAAAAAAAATTTAACAGGTTTAACCTGTTAAAGTGTAATAAGCTCAGTGCAAAGATACCAGGAGTGTTTTCCTGCTCTTTCAGAAAGATTCTAACCAGAGTAACCAAGTAATCTCATTTGAGCCCAGAGCAACTCTCACAGTCCTACATTAGGCGAGATCGCCTTTAAAAAGCTACTGATTCATTCACAGCTACTGAATCAGTATAGGTACTTCAGTTTGTAAAAGGCTGACGTCTCACAGTTTCTCTGCAATATTCAGTCTTTGTACTAAAAACAAAAGCTTTCAGTGTTCGTGCGCACTGCTGCTAAATGTTATGTTAGCACATTTTGACTGCTGAATTTGTTTTTCCTCCTCCAAGGTGCCTTTTTGGTTTTGCTTTTACAGCTTTCGCAAAGCAGGTAACGCCTTGTAAAACAGTATGTATATGTTTATTTTCATCAAGATCTCTGACCAATGTAGGCAAAGTGTTGCCTTCCCTTCTCTAGTGAGAGGGATTTACAATCACTGTTAGAAGATTTCCACACTAATGAAGCCATTTGAAACCCGCAGCTGCCTATGAGACGAAAAAAACACATGTAAAATGGTTAGTAAGGTACTAATGCCTTTTCATCCAGAAGCACAAATGCCATATTTATTGTAAATCCTGATTAAATGTGCTTTGATGAAAAAATAAATAACAAAAAATAGTACCATGTCTTGATTTGTATTATACAACACTGAACTATTTTTAAATGATTAGATGTGAGTTTATTAAGAACTTTTATCAATTACCGAACCTTGTACCTTATAAAAAAGCTGATATAACCTCAGATTAGATTAAGTTGCTAATTCATTAATACACTATTGGTGCACTGTTACTCATTCTGTGTGTGCTTTTTTTTTTAATCCAGTCATATAGGAACAAATCATTGTTTAAATCATTATGCAATGACCTCTTAATTCACAGGTGACATGAGTTTATTTTAAGGAAAGCTGTTTCCCAACAACAATTCTCTGCTTGTCACACCTCAGGTTTGGTTTATCTTCTGTTTGCCTTGTAATCCACTCTGTCTACAAGATATATTTAAATACTATGGATATGTTTACACAAAGTCTAGGTCCATTTTAACATTGCAAACACAATCACGGCCCGGGCCATCTAGCAGAGTGGATAAACACTGTGATCCAGTAAAAAATTGACTTGATTTAACCTCTTGCCAACAAACATACTTGCATATAAATACAAGACCCACCCACTCCCAGCAATCAACCCAGTAGGGAGGGGGAACAAAGCGCTGCTCTTATCTCACTATATATATTCAGCTCTCACATTGACTGGTCTGACTGCTTGCATGACATCTGAGATTTAAGCCATAACAGGAAGAGGAACATACTCTCAGAGTTGACTTAAATATGCCACAGTGAAGACAGCTGTTTGTAGTTGTGCCAGTGACTTTACAGGTGAGTGCATTATTATATTTCACTGACTGGAACTTTTCTATGAATTTGGATTTGGACGTAGAGGAAGTTTTGGCTTTGAAAGTTAAGTTTGTGTTTCACTGGGAAGCACAGTTCGAAATTGTTCTGTATAGTGAGAGTGGTTAGTCTGCAGGTAACAGATGTCATTTATATTCTGTGTTATTTCAGGTGTATTTGTAATTATTTGTTCCCCAGTTGCAAAGGTAGGTTTTGAACACCACAGAGAAAGATGTTTTATTTAGTTCCACCCATTTCAGATTAGAGATGTTTCAGAGGTATTAATGATAATTTAAATGCTGTAATTTTCAGCGTGAGCCAAATTACACCTACTGTGCTAAGCCGGCATGGAGCAGTTGTGTGACATTTCAGCTTAGTCACTGTTTTTCTCTCTAAATGTTATCCTCACTGTCATCTTTGACATCACATCACGTCTCTAAACATGTGTAATGACTTGCAAAAATGCCGGTTCTCTGACTTGACATTAGCTTCAACACAAGTTGCCTGCAGAAGGAGTATTGGCTTTGGAACACATCAGATTTAGTACTCATTATGTGGAATACCACATTTTCTGTGACACATGTACATCTGTATATTTTAGGCCACAGTGATACTATGAAATTTTCTGAGTATGCACATAATATGCAGACCTAGCATAATTTAATCACTTTTTGTGATATACACGGTCGACCCTGTCATAAATTAATATTTTGAGATTAAATGACAGCTGGGATGGACTCCAAGGTGAATTCTAAGCAGCTGAGAAGTGCTTTCATCATATGATTAAAGGCAGAAAACATTGATTAGAAACGGCTGACTGTCACACCTTTTAATCAGTTGGTTTCGGTGCTGTTTGGGTCTGACACTGAACTAAATGTTATTTGTTTGGGTCCCCAGTGTGAGTCCTATTCCTCAAAGCAGTTAATCTTTACATATTGTATCTGCTGGCGGGGTGAGCTACCAAGCAAACAGCAAGGCAGCTCTTGATTTCTTTTTATGTGTTTTTCGTCAATGAAAAGGGTCACAATTTATCTCCTGTAACTTCTATCAGTTAGAAACTTCAGGGGAGATTTATGATACCCATATGAACACAGGCTGGACTCTTTGTTGGTTTCTTCAAAGGAGCCGATTCTATGCTGCCTGAACAGGTTTTGATCGCAAAACAAAGTACCCAGAGACAGTGAGTTTAGAAAAATCAAGATAAAAGTTACACATGAGCACTTAAAGCTGCAAAACTACTCAGAAACAAAAACAGCAAATATATAAAAGATAAACAATTCCTCTCGAGCCTTTGAGTACATAACAGCCAGTGCTGCCGCAGGAAGTCTACAGTAAATCACAACACATGCGAGCGTTCTGATGGCACAGGCAGATTACATGTCACTGTTTTTTTTATGGTTTCTGAGACATGTTATCTTAGCTGCAGCGCTGCTGCTACTGAAAACAATTAGCCTTGTAAAAAAAAAAAAAGACTTCTGCCTTCCTGTATTGTTGAACACCAGGAATGTGCTGGCCATGTGATAAGTTAATATCTATATATATAAGTTAAACTCGGTGCAACTGTAATGGCTTTTAAAAGCTAGTTGAACATGATGTGTTTACAAGCGACAAAGCTCTGATAATCTCCCCTAGAATAGATTACAGCCTTCAAATTTAGGACAAAAAGTTTTAAAAAAATTAGAGATTTGGTTAATTTAATACTTCAGTAAATAGTATCGAGGTTTCATTCCAATAAATGTTAAGACATGTGTAATCAAAATGCTGAGTGACTAATAAGCCTGTAAAACTGTGAAAGCATGGTGCTTTGCTTATAGCTCAGAGCTGATCCTCTGCTGGGAGACTGAGCGGGAGGATGACATTGACGGAGGAAAAATCTAACATAGAGGGGCCTACTAACACACCTGGCTCAAAAACCCCTGTCCTCCACATAGTCCTCATTTATGAAATAGCTAGCCAGCGATAATGAACCACCTGCTGCTTAAGAAGCAATGAGAAGCAGTGTCCCCTACTTGAAGCATTTTTTAGTTTCATTTTATTTATTTTGAGTTAGTTATTGTATGTGGTGTAATAGTTATCAACCACCTTGTGACCTTCTGTGCTTTGGGACAAATATGTTGCTATGCTACATTTAGACACTTTTAATCCAGTTTCAGTGAAAGTTTGAAAACCTATGATAAATTTTAGAGTGAGAATTCATGTACTAAAGTGTAGCACATGTAGTGTTTCATGCCTACTTTAAGCTAAGTGCTAATGAAAGGAAGCTAGCATGCTCGTACAGACAATTTCAATTTTGGCTAGTTTTAGCATGCTAAACAGAGCAAAACACAAGTTCTGCAGGCATTGGGACTGCATGTTTGTGCAGTTGTTAGCTCTATCGTCTCACAGCAAGAAGTTTCCTGGTTCTGTGCTGAGATTGCATATTTGCCCTTAAGGTTTCCTCTCACAGTCCAAAGAAATGTGTGCTAGCTTAATTGGTGATTCTAAATTGGCGGTAGATGTGAGGCAGAAAACATGTGTCGAATATGGTTAAAATATTGGAAAAATGAACTGATGATGTAAGTGCTGTTACAAATTTAATTTGTATTTGTTGAAACATTTCACTCAACAAATGTCTCAAAACGGATTAGGATTAATTGTCTGGGAACCTCGCATATTTGTAGGCTATAAAATATATTGCGATAAGGATAAGTAATACATGATAGCTCTAAGATTTAGGGTTTGTCCTCTGAATCCCTGAACCAATTTTCATGGTAATAGTTTTGAATATATTTCACTAAAAATACCAAAAGTTAACTCAGCGTGGCACTAGGTAAAATATGAAATTCACCAGAATCATTAGGCTTCATCTACTGGGAGCTGTGATAGTTTGCACAGACTTAAACAAATCCATCCACTAAACTATTGGGATTTTCAGATATGACAAAGTAAACTCAAACGGACGCAAGCTGCCAATAAGACAAACCTTAGTTTTCTCATCCATTTTCTTAACCCCTTACTCAATTTAGGGTTGGAGCTGGAGGCTGGAGCTTTTTCTAGCTGTTATTGGGTGAAAGGCACAGCACATACTGGATAGGTCTATCCGTCACATGGGCATTCCTTGCCATTTATATTTCTCTTTTCCAAAAGCAGCACCAGGGCTCATTTCATAATGACGCAGTCATGATTTGTTCTGTCCTTATAAGGCCATTGTCAGTGTTTTCACATGGCTTTGGTCTTCAGTAACCTTGTCCCCACCCAACCCCAGCATAGCCATAATAAAAGAGTGCAGGGGTATAATATAAGCTATGTTTCACTTGTGTCTTACATATCACTTTATCACAATTTAACCTTGTCCATATTGTATTTAAATCTTTAACAGCAGGATCTG
>VVHJ01063872.1:0-13003 GCA_015107715.1 Tylochromis polylepis
AAAGCTGGTAGAGACATACCCTAAAAGACTGGCAGCTGTAATTGCAGCAAAAGGTGGTTCTACAAAGTATTGACTCAGGGGGCTGAATAATTATGCACACCCCACTTTGCAGTTATTTATTTGTAAAAAATGTTTGGAATCATGTATGATTTTTGTTCCACTTCTCACGTGTACACCACTTTGTATTGGTCTTTCATGTGGAATTCCAATAAAATTGATTCATGTTTGTGGCTGTAATGTGACAAAATGTGGAAAAGTTCAAGGGGGCCGAATACTTTTGCAAGCCACTGTAGATAGATAGATAGATAGATAGATAGATAGATAGATAGATAGATAGATAGATAGATGTATGTATGTAACTGTCTCTCCCACTTTTTTTGTTTTTCAGGCTGTTGTTCAAACAGTTGACAACTTGCTCGGTCCTGAAGCTCTCGTTTCCTGGGCTGATATGAGCAATGCTGACCAGTCACGCTCTGCATCACTGCTATTAGATGCAGTAGAAAAAGGAGCGTTTCTCTTGGCTAATAACCTTTATGAAGCACGTTTCAGTGACAGGGCACCAAATGTTGGTACGCTGACTTTTTCTTCCTTAGTCCTTTTTCTTGTCATATTCTCCTCAAACTAGCAGCTCATCCAGGCTTGTGTGTACTTCTGGTCCTGTATATGCACAGATCTGGAGGTGTACGTGTTAAATACAGAGGCGGACATACAGGACTTGAAGTTCCCTGACACTTACGACAGCGACAGCATCCTACAGATATCAGCACTGGCCCTGCAACAGTACAGCAACAACGGTATGTGGCACATAGGAGAAATTGAGCAGTGTTAGTTCAGGCAGGGCACATCCTCAAGCTCTGCTGCAGTCAGGCAGATCAGCTGATCTCAGTGCCAAGCCACATGAGCTAATGGCTAAGCTGATACTTGTTTACTGAATCTTTAGGCTGCCTTTAGCTGCTGCACACCTATAAACCTCTTTGCTGTGTTAGCAGTGCCTGCCCTGTTCTATACAGGGGGACTTGGTGCTGCACTCCCATAACTGAGCCGTAGCACCAAATATAAGAGTACTGCAGAAAGAAATAACAATCTTGTTTTCACAGCAGTAGTTGTGACAAAGACGTTTTTTATGAACAAATTTCTATTAAAATTATAGTTATCAAACCATGGCTACGACTGATTGTTTGGAGAAGTAAGCTTTTCTTCAGATTGTAAGATTTCAGCCATATCATTACTCCAGATCAATTATTTCATGCTATTTTCTATGGTTTTCTCTCCAGGCCAGGTGAAATTAGTCCTTTCCCTTTATAAGAACCTGGGCTCCTTCCTGACCACTCAGAACTCGACCCTACGGCTTGGACTGGGGCTGGGCCAGAGCTCAGAGGTCAGGCATAAGAGCCTGGTGGTGAACTCTCATGTCATCTCTGCCTCTGTGCACAGAGGATCCAGCAGAGTGTATCTCACTGAGCCAGTGATCTTCATTCTTAGGCACCTGCAGGTCTCTTAACTCTGTTCCCTGTAAAAGTCACATTGAAGTAAACAAATTTGTAACACTTTGCATAATTGTTGTGTAGAACATAGAGTTTATTGATGCCTTTGTTTCCTCAGCTGGAGAACCACTTTGGTCCCAATTGCTCTTTTTGGAATGCATCAGGGGTTTCTGGGAATGGCAGGTGGTCTACACAGGGCTGCCGCCTGTTACACACAAACAACACACACACTACTTGCGCCTGCAACCATCTGTCCAGCTATGCTGTCCTCATGACATACCAGCAACCTGCTGTAAGTGACACATGCTGACACATAGCAGCATTTAATTCATGGAAGCTACTGTTCACCATATTGCCATTGTGCATTTGCACCATTTGAGCACAGAATGTGTTTTCAATATGTTTAATTTGGCAAGTATTAAGCCAGTATGGACATACCACTGAAAATAGTCATGTTTTTTGTGTGTGTGTGTGTGTGTGTGGGGGTGTGTGTGTGTGTGTAATTTTACATGCATTTGCTTGTGTGGACAGACTAAGATCCTAAAAGTCAGATTTTACATATTATTAACACCATAGTTTAAGATGAACAGCTGACAGACTTTAAAGTTGAATAAAAAAATCTAGTTCCATCCTCACCCACCAAGATCTTCTCGATTCCCCCCGCCCGCCACAGTGCCCATTTGTGGTTGCACAGTTGGCGTTCACCCCTGCTGTTCTCTCTAAAATGTTGTTTAAAAATCAAGTGCAAAGTGGGTGATAATTCGGATTTGTGGCTGTAAAAGAGAGAGTGATACATGTAGCAGAATATTTTTTCTGCCACGAAATTAAATTTTATGTTCTCAGTAAGATGTTCGCTCTGTTTGGTGTGATTGCCTTCCTTTCAAAAAATGTTATGTGGAACACAGATATAAACACAGCAGTTTTCAGCATGTAATATACCCACAAACAAATGGCCCTTAAGATAACATTATTCTTACACTTTCTTTCATGTCTGCTTTTCTTTGTCAGTTTGGAGCTGGTGTGGAAGAACTTCTTGTCTATGTGGTTTCCTGGGTTGGCATCTCTGTAGCATTGGTGTGCTTGGCGACCTGCCTTACCACACTGTGCTGCCAGGGGGCACCCTGGCATACAGACCACAGCACCATTCACTGCAACCTGTGGGCTAACCTGCTCATCACTGAAGTTCTTTTCCTTGTTGGTGCCAACAAGACTCAATACACTGTTAGTATTTTATTTAGTTTTATGATGATATTGGGGTAGAAATGATAGTATTTTAAAGAAGTACAAGTTGATCCACATAATATTTTACAAACCTTGACATAATAACACAATAGTAATAAATCACTTTTTGGTTGGTTTCTGATTTTTCAGGTTCTGTGCTCCATCACCGCTGGCCTGCTGCACTTTTCGCTGCTCTCTGTGTTTTGCTGGTTGTGTCTGGAGGGAGTGGAACTGTACCTGCTGCAGCGGGAGGTGTTCGAGGGCCGGAACTCCAGGAGGAAGTATTTCTACCTGTGTGGATACTCCGTTCCTGGGCTGGTGGTGGCCGTGTCTGCAGCCATCGACTTTAGAGGCTACGGCTCGAAAACTGCGTAAGATGACTGGTCTGTGGGTGTGTTTGCTGTGTGTGGGTTTGACTCCACATTCTTGGAAGCTTGGATGGGGACAGTTACTCAGTATTATTGTGTCATCTCCTGTTTATTGATTTGTTTTCCTGAAGATTCTTATTTTCCTGTAATTTGTTGTTTCGTTTGTATATATTTGCAGATGCTGGCTACGCACAGACAATTACTTTATCTGGAGTTTCCTTGGACCTGTTGCTGTCATCATTACGGTGAGATTTCATCTCGTGTTAGAAATGCCAGCCGTTTTCTGTTTGACTGTGTCACTGCATCATGATCAGTAATTTTTTTAATGAGCATATATTTGACTGTGTTTGATCTTTCTTTTTTGTCATCAGTTAAACCTCATTGTGTTGGTGATGACCTTACATAAGATGCACAGCACCGCTGCTTTGAAGCCAGACTCCAGTCGCCATGACAACCTGAGGTTAGTAAGAGTCTCTCGTGCCGCTCAGCTGTGAATTATTGTGTGTCATTGTGCAAAGCATGAATTGATAACTGGCGAATGAAGCAAGACAGATAAAAATAAATTATGAGTCTATTTTATTAAACATCTTTCAAGTGCATTTGTTATTATTAATGTTGAATGAAATTTCATTAATATCCATCCATCCATCCTCTACCACTTATCCTTTTCAGGGTCACAGGGGGCTGGAGCCTATCCCAGCTGTCTTAATATCATTTAATAAAAGTAAGAGAACTGAAAGAAGAAGTGCAGCAACTCTAGCCTTTTTAAAAACTTGAATTAAATGCACTGCAGCAGTCTTGAATACCAGCATGACCTATGTAGACTCTGTGTCCTTTTGAGTGAGTAAAGGTCAGACTTTAGCATTGCTGTAAAAATGACAAATAGAGGGAAGAAAAAGCATTCATTCAACAAAAGAGAAAAAGTCAGTGAGTGTGTATGTGAGTAGTGTCGAGCATGTTCAAGGTAGTGCAGCCCACATCTGTCACAGCTTTCTTTCATAGTTCCTGTTGCTGATGGAGGCTGTCAGGTAGATTTGGCTTTACAAACCTCAGTGCTGTTACATGCGCCTTGCCCCTCTTTGTGTTAATAATTTAGCTACCCTGTGAAATAGAGGCACAGTTGAATTCTATTCATTTTCAACGTGAGGCAAGTGAAAACATATTTTTTAAATCGCTCATCAGAAAAGTAAAATATGTCTTGCTTTGGTGTCTACAGGGCATGGGCAGTTGGCTCCCTGACACTGCTCTTCCTGCAGAGTGTCACTTGGTCTTCAGGCCTCATGTTCCTATCTGCTCCATCTCTCCTCCTGGCTTACCTCTTCTCGTCCCTCAACACTGCCCAGGCTCTTCTTATCAGCATACTGCACTGCAGCCTGGCCAGGAAGGTCGGTGTCAGTGAGCATGAATCATTAAATAACTGCAGTTGTCTGTCAGTAACATTGTTATATTTGAAGAAAGCCGTCGTCTACATGACTAAATAATGTTTTAGGGTCAGAAGGATTATGGCCGTTGCCTGCGTCTTTCGCAGTGCTGCGCAACTTCCTCGTCCAGCTCTCCAGACTCAGTTAAGGGTGCCGCTCTTAGATCCAACAGCCGCTACACCAGCAGCCAGAGTCGCAGGGCCACGGCTAACAGACAGGTATGCTAAAGTACTCTGTGCCCCTCCATGGCTTTGTCACCTTCTTTGTGTCTGAGTCAGGTTTGAACTTTTGTAATATGTCTGTTTCAGAGTCGTATCAGAAGGATGTGGAATGACACTGTTCGCAGGCAGACTGAGTCGTCTTTCATTGCAGCGGATGTTAATAATACTCCTACTCTTAACCGAGGTAGAGTGTGTTGTTTGGTTTATAGCTCAGACATGTTGGCTCTGCAGACAAAGAATGTGGTATTTATTTTCTCCCTCTTTATCATCAGCTGCTTTGGGGAACCATTTTCTTACCAACCAAGTGCTGCAGACTCATGCTGGAGCCTCTCCATATGACACAGTGCTGGCCCAGGGATATAATCAACCCTTTACCGCCACAGGTACATCCTAATACAGTTGTCTATACTCCCTGCTTCTCTGGCTACTCTTTTCCTCCTCTTATTATTATTATCTTTTACTGTTCTCTTATTTATGTATATGCACAAAACCCTGCAAAACTCTAGGCTATGCTGAATAGTGAGTGACTGTTAGACCAGTATTATATACAGTAGCCATTTATATAGCAACAAAAATTTTGTTTGTTAAACTTTTAATAGCCTAAAGCTTTTGCACAGTACAGTGTTGTCTATTTTTTGTACAGTATGGATGCTTGGATTTGTTTGAGTTTGTTTTATTCTGTTTTAGTTGTTCGACTTGAAATAATTGTTGGTTTTTTTTTATACTTTCCCTCTCTGTCTTTCTGTCTTAACATGGACCAGTAGGAACCTTCAGAAACAAGCAGAGTATGAGCTCTTCCCTCTTGTGCTCACTTGAATCATTGAGCGCCACTCCCTTGTGCACTGTGCTTCAATTCATAGACTATCTGTGCAATGTTTGCACACAGTCACAATGCACAGACCATAAAGACATAATGCACATTTCTCCATGTGGCTACATAACCAAACATTTCATTCAGAAATATTAATATCCAAAACACCCTCAGCAGGAACACCAAACTCTGCTCATTCATTCATTTGGTCATTCATATATATTTAATGCTAAAGTCTTTATGGGTTCCTTGGCTTTTGTAACTGGCATTTTCTTTTTTCTCCTAACAGAGGGTGGCGTTTCACAAAGCCAGGAGTCTTGTGGGTTGGACAGTGTGTGTCTCAATGGAGGCTACACCCCCAACACTTTCACCCTGCACGGTTTAGGAACGACTCCTGGGTCCCGAGCTGGAGTGGTGGGCAGCACTGACCTTCTGAGGGAAGGAGGAGTTGGTATGGGAGGGGACGACGTCTCCCCAGGGCTCCTGACGCCGCACGGGGGATCAGATCTGAGCAGTGGTGCTGGGATGCGTCGTAATCTGTCTGATGCAGCAGCACTGGAGAAAATGATCATTTCAGAGCTGGTACAGAGCAACCTGAGGCCTTCGGTTCCCATGCCTGTTCCTCCTGAGCGCTACGGCAGCTTGGCAAGGCCACACCACCACGACAGGCCGGCCCTCACTCACACTGCCACTTTAACTCGACACGCACAGCCGCCACAAGAAGGCTGGGCTGCCTCCTTGCAGCCAAGCACACGCCATAACGCACAAGAGGGCTGGTCACAAACAAGACACCTCACACAAGACACTGAGACACATTCTACGACACGTGGACAAGATCATACCACAACGCCTCGCTTACAAGACGGCTGGTCACATGCACGCATTTCTGGGGATTCTGAGTCCCGTGAGCTGCTTAAAGATGGGGACCGGTCACAGCTGCAAGGTACTCTGGGACGCCGCGGGCTTCAGGAAAGACAGCAAGCACGTCCCCCTGATGTTCAAGCTCGACCTTATTCCACTCTTAGCCGCACACCTGGTACTCTGTCCCGCCACCGCAGCACAGCAGAGTCAAGTGGAGGGACAGACAGAGACAGGGAGAAAGACAGAGAGCGAGACCGGGATCGTTATCGGGACAGGCCCCTCCCACCTCCTCCTCCACCTCCACCACAGGACTCAGAGCCCCTGTACAAGGCCCTGGAGGAGCCACTGCTGATGAAACAGAGGGAGGCAGATGTAGAAACATGGAGAGGCGGCCAGGACAGAGAGAAGGATGAGACGTTTCTATTAAAAAGAGATGGAATGATGGATGAATGGAGGAGTGGTAGTGAGATGGGGAGAGATGAATCTTTTACCTCTCAGAAGAGAGATGGAGAGATGGACAAATGGAGAGGTGGTATTGACAGAGGGAGGGAGGAGTCTCATATACTGGAGAGGAGAGATGGAAGGATGGAGGTGTGGCGAGGAGCAGAGACAGAGCAGGAAGAGACTTTTATAACTCAAAAGAAAGATTTTGGGATGGATGGATGGAGAGGTGGAATAGAGAGAGAGAAAGATGAATCCCTATTTTTAAAGGACAGAGATGGTTGGAGAGCAGGGATCGAACGAGAAAATGAGAAACAGAAGGACAGAGCGCTTGATGTGTGGAGAGGAGGGATGGATGTAGACAGGGAGGAATCCTTCCTGTTTGAGAGCAAGGATGGAGGTCCAGATGGGAGGAAAAGAGGGAAAGACAGAGGGTCTCTTCGGTATGGTGAGCGAGAAGATTCTGATAGCTTCTCTCTGCCTTTGACCCCAGATCTTGACCTTGATGCTGACTCTTCACCTATCTACGTCCGAGATTCAAACCCCTCCCCTCTCTACCCTGGAGACCGCCGCTCACCGCCGCTTAGTATCTTCCCCCGAAGCTCTCCACCAACAAATATATTCGCTCCACGAGAAAGTAACTCCCCTCCCAACAACCTCTACTCCCGCCATTCCCCGCAGGTGTACAGCCGGAGCAGCTCCCCTCCTCGCTTCTACACCCGCACCTCCCCCCCGACCCTCTCGTACCCAGACAGCAGCCCTGAAGGTCCAGAAGAAGTCAGCCCCACAGGTCAGCCTCAGCGGCCATCTCTGGAGCTGCCGTACAGCCTCGGGCGACCCCCGCTGGGCCCTCGGCCTAATCACCTCCAGACCTTCTACCAGCCACCACCGATGGCATCCAATGGAGAGGCAGGGTACACGCCAGAGCCCTCCTCTGAAGGAGATGATGGACAGATGCAGCGGGTGACGAGCCTGTGACTAGGGCGGTGGTGATTGGGGTATAGAAACCAGGGAGGAGGAGGAAGATGGTGATAATAACAAAACATAATGACGATCAAACTGATGGAAACGATTATGATTATGTTAATAAAGAGGTTAATGATGATGGATGATTAACAGTGATGCCTGTGAAAGTGATGGCTCCTCCCTGCTTCTATCTCCCGATCACCACGAGACTTCCCCCTTTCCATGTTTTGTTACTTTTGTATGACTGTGATCCATTGACAACTCTTCCTCCTATTCCCCTCTCTCTTCTCTCTTTCCCCAAACCCTGCTGTGTCTTCCCATCTCATCGGTGCTTATCCTTATTGGCCTGTCGTCTAAGTTTCTATTGCTTCATCGGCTGGGTGTTGCCCCTCCCTGTAGCAAGCAAGCAGTGTGTCAAAGAAGCACTTGTGTGTTGCCAAAAAATCTTTTCAAAGAACATGTGCATGACTTTATAGTGGCTTTACAAGGCTACATACTGTAGGAGGAAGTGCTGAAGTGTGCGTGACGTATGAGTGTGCGCGTAGCTTGATAGCACGGGTGTGCGCAAGGGAGTGTTTGTGAGTGTGTGCGTGTGTCTGAGAGAGAGGAAGTGAGAGAAAGGGTGTGTGTATATACATCATTCTTGTATAATTAATGTATCACAGTGAAGCATTTTATCTATACCAACTGGAGGGCCTCTTAAACACATCCCCTCCTATTGATTTTGAACTCTTGACCAATCCTATTTCACATCAAGACCAAAACCTCTGCGCCCCGACCTACCACTGACTGTTGGTGATGGAACTTTTGACTGCAGAGCCAGAGATCATGTAAAACCTCAGAACTTTTCTGCAACTCCCCCCGAGATCCTTGTACATATCGCCTCAAGTGTTCTGATTGTCTTGTATTGCTATTGAAGTTCAAGTAAACGTGAAAAAAAAGGTTCCTGTTTGTGTTTCTGTTCGTGCATGTCTAAATGTAAATATGTCAACTTGCAGATGAGTTGAAGCTGGCTAGTACAGCAGCCAGAATGATTTAAAAAAAAATTACAGTTCAGTCAGACCACTGACTTATTACACCAGCAGAACATTGTTAGAGTTTGTAGTCTAGGCTCTGAGCTCATGTCTCCCAGCAGATATGGTATCTATAGGAATTGGGGAATGATGATTAAACATCCCCCCTGGAGTCTGCAGGTGAATGCTGAGGTAGTGGAGAGGTCAACACAGCAGGAAGCAATTCAGTGCAGCCGCTGCATTGACATATCAGAGGGAGAGATGGAAAATTCTGCAGCTTTAATAGACCAACAATTTGGGAGGGTGTGCTTGGTATATGTTAGTGTAAATGTTAGTGTGTAAGAAGCAACGTAGTCTAAGTTGACTGCCTGAACTTGCTTGTAGCCTTTGCTCCATCTAGATGGTGTTTTAAGTGAATATGTTATTTTGTTCAGCCATTTCAAAGGAAAATATTATCTAATGAGGATATCACATACAAAACTTCAAATGATTAGAGACTTCCCAAAATAAACAGTAATGAAAATAAGCTCAAATTCAATCCAGCTACAAAATTTAAACACTTTGGACACATCTATGCATTAATAACAGTGTAATGTAATTCTATCAGGGACTGTTTAGCCACACAGTGATAGCTTTTAACTTTGATATTTTAAAGAAAAGTTGATAACATATTTACTTTTCCCTAAATAAGGTTTTGGATTCTGCCAAATATAACAAGTATAAGAAGAGAAGTGTGATGAAATGAATTCAATACTAAATTAACTGCAGCTGTATGGGCCCCAATTTGGTTAATCGCAAAAACATATTGACAAAAAGCAGTCCACATAATAAATGTGAATGATGCTGTTTGCTTTCGTGTGCTATCTGCTTAAAGCTCCACTAATCGATATTTCTGGATTAGCCTGAAACAGATCAAATGACACAGCGTAATGTAAGGTGTTGCTTGTTATGACAAAACAGCAGAGAATTATCGCCCACTTTCCAGCTCATTTGCACAGCACTAATTGAACATCTTCGGCTCATTGTTTTGATTTTAACAGCTAATAACTCTACTGTTTTGATCCGGGCTCTCTTTAATCTTGTTTCAGTCTCAGCAGGCTGCTGTTTTAGGCAAGCTTTGATAAATCTACCCTGTGCCACCTGCCCAGCACCAAACAGCAGGAATACAAAGTTAGTGACTTTCTGAAAAATTAGAATCTTCCCTGTCGAGTCTGGGGAGACCAAATCAAAGCTGAAAGAGAAAGAATATTGGACTTACAATTCTCAGGTGGACAGAGATGCTTTAGTCCAAATGAGTGATGACATGTTCTTTGTCTGCTTATGTAAACGTGCGAAAGCTGTTTTACACGCTTGCAGTAGTGCCCCCACGTGGTCAAAACATTTAATTACATATGTGACAATGAAAATGAAATAATTAAAAAAAAAACAGAAAAACAATCACTTTTATTTTTAATGATCTGTGCGCTCATGGACTGGTAAGTTATCTACAAGCATACATAACTTTATAAAAGTCTGAGAACTAGTTGCATCCATCCTCTTCCATAAATTAAGATCTTGTTAAAACAGTTTGTAGGGGTCCTCTCACTTACATAACACAGAGGTGGACAGATGCATCCTATGAAATCACCTGATGCAAACCTTACAAATGAGTTGCTTTTTGCTATTTGTGCTTTCCTTCAACAACATTCAGTGGGTTGCATAAACAAGCTACACAACATAATTAACTTTTGTATAAAATGTATTACATGCTACATACTAAGTCATTGTAGAGTGCTAATTATTAACACTATCATCGAGATCAAAAAGTGCTTTTACAGTTTTTGAATTGTAAAAAAAAAAAGTATATATTTACAAGTGATATGTGGAGTGATAGTGGTTCTTCTGCATTCAGTCTTGTTTGTAGTTTCATCTCACAGTAAATGTTACATGTGAAGCTAATATCAGTTTCAAGGACAAAATATTGACTGCTTACTCGACACACAACAAAGACGGAGGAACTTGCATAGTTTTAGACTCCTTCCCTCTTCCTGTCTCTTGGTTCATGCAGTATTTTCTCTTTGACAGTATTTCACAAGGTCTGCTTTCCTCTTCTCCCCTCACTCTGTCAAAATACTGAGGTATGTAGTTTGATTTCACAGGAAATGGTCTTGCATTCTTCAGATCTCTTGTCTGTCCAAATCAGTCTTCAGGCAGCAGGTGGATGCAGGCAGATGCAGTGGTAAGTGGGAATGAGGTTTAGCAAACAGTATGATGCGGTGACAAGGGGCTGTCAGGGGTCTCAGTTGGAGAGAGATCTGAACTGGCGCTTTTAAACATAGCCGAGATGTGGAAGGCCTGGGAGAAACATAAACACATGCCCAACTTGAGGATTAAGCAGACTTTGACATGTGGACATGCATTGATGCACAAAGACAAGCAGGCAAGGTATACTGACCACCCAGTAGGCAGTGAGAGCTCCCTGTATGTAGCCTGTTAGTACATCAGACGGGTGGTGCCTGTAGTCTGAGATACGGGTCAGGCCTGTGTAGATTGCCAGCATAACCAAGAAAAACTGCAGCACGGGTCTCAGCAGCCGAGCTCCACGCCATGTCAGCCGTGCCTGCAGGTAAAACTATATTACAGAAACAAAAACAATAATATTTAATGCACTGAGCAATACATTACAGATACAAGACGTTTACAAGTGAAGAGATAATTGTGGTTAAAGCTACACATTACAGTGGTGAGGGGGAAAAATAGTTCTCTCTTTGTGTTGACGGTCAGGGATTTACAGCTTCCAGCAGAAGGTAATGGCCATGGTGGACAGTGATTGGATAAGTGGTTTCTGAGATCGGTTAAGATTTGTTTTTGTGAGAGAGGTTTTATTGATTTGAGTGGTGTGGAAATGACAAATATATTTAATTTTGATACTGCAAATTCTTAAACATTGTATATTAAAACAATGAAGGTTATAGGAGGTTATACTATCTGAAGCATCTTTGAGAGTACTCAACACCTAAACACAGAGGTTTGTGACATCCTGTTTCTGGATAGTTCAATCAGTTCAATCCAGTTTTATTTATATAGCTCCAGTTCACATTACCTCAAAGTGCTTTATATCGTATGTAAAGGGTAAAGAGCCTGCAATATTAGAAAGAAATCCCAACAGTCACACTACTCCCCTATGACAAAGCACTTGGCAACAGTGGGAAGGAAAAACCCCTTTTTAGGAAGGAAAGCCAGCTTAGGGAAAGGTAGACATCATATGCAAACCAATTGGGTATGCGGGGAAAGAGAAAAGAGTAGACAGAAAAATGGCAAAACACTATTGATAGATATTTATAAATATATATTTATAATGTAATCATTCATTAACTACTACCTCATTTAACAGCTGGTGACCCAGTTCAACATTTTATCTATAACATTTTGCTAGCATTTGTGTTTGAACTGTTGATGAACAATTTAACTGTTAGCCATATTTTTAGCTAAATAATGAATAATAATTTTATTAATAAGATTAACTAACTATTTAAACTGTTTATCCGTTATGTTTAGGCAACAGTTGGTTTATTATTAGTTTTTATTATTTTATTATTTTATTATTTTATTATTATGCATTTCTGTGTTGGTTTCCTCACCAGTTTTAATCATTTACACATACCTTTTGTTCTCTACTGCTTAGTCTTACTTTCTTTTAAGTTTTCTGTTCAGGCTTGTATGGGTGCAGTTCTTTACTTTAATGGTGATTTCATTTTTTTTAAAAATTTAGTTGAGCCCTGTTAGCTGAAACCTTAGATACTGAAGAAGTACGACCTGCGATACTTGTGGCTCTTCTTGGGAACATGGCTGGGAATTACTCTCTTAAGACACTTTATATCCATTTTAACTTGACTTTTTCATCCATGTGTATCTCTCCTCTTTTTCACCAGTGCACTGTTAAAGCTTTCATGATGACTTTCGGAATAGTACAAGGCATATAATCTTGTTATTGTTGAATGGTAAATTAATAGTTAACTGCTGTTTTATAGACCCATGAGCAGCAAGAATTATTCCGAAATTATTCCTGATCTACTGTCACAGATGTGTCACAGCCAATGCACCACTCACATCATAAAACACCTGATATTGTGACGAGACACTGTTGTGAGTTGGCTCTCATTGTCATCTAACCTGCTGGCTTCCACTTTTGGCACCCTAGTGTTCATTTGCTCAGA
>VVHJ01063872.1:34543-45707 GCA_015107715.1 Tylochromis polylepis
TTCTTAAAGCTGGCATAAATGAAAAACACAAGCGGTGTGTGCAGGGAGAAGCACTTTGAACTAAAGCTTTGCCATACACGAAGAAAACACACACACACACACACACACACACACACACACACACACACACACACAGAGCCATGCAGTGTGTACACAGGGCACTTTGTCTATGTTGCAGGGAGGGCAGAGACAGGTCTGCTGCCAAGGAAGGCCTGACTATAATTGGTGCGGTTGTTGCATGCTGAGTCCAAAATGAATGAAAAAATGAACAGACTGACATACAGTTTGTTGAGACCCAGTGGTGAGTTACTGTAAAAGTGATAAGACAAGCAAAAAAGCAAGACTAAAGGAACTTCTTTAATCTTGAAGGGTATAAAGTTGACTAGTTTTACCCACATTAAGAGAAATAAAACTCGTAAGGAAACCAACTGATACATTCATACTCATAGCTACGAAGTTAGAAAGTGGGAGTGAAAGTGAAGGTAGGACTTTGTGATTTACACAAAGCCAGAAGCACATACAATCCCCATGTAGGCAGGGAATTCCTGGTTAAAAATACACACAATAAAAATAATTTCATCAAATTTCAACAAATCTGTATTACTAAGAAATTAATAGGCAAATTAGCACTCACAGAAACTAGTAAAGTATAAATTAATACTGTAACAATACATAAAATGGTAGTTAATGAATAATGTATTTAATGTACTTTCACCGTAACTTCATGGCTCTGAAGAGGAGATGCAAGGAAATTATCAAATGCAGCACAGTGCAATGAAAGAAAATGGGTCAGGAAACAAAATGTCAGGGAGTGCAGACACTGAACAGGAAGCATTTAGTTTGAGGAAAATGTCAGTTCGGTATGACTGAGTGTAACTGCAATACTTGCATTTACTTTTAAGTAACTGAGGTTCGAAAATGAAATGAAAATCTCTGTAATTAGTGGCACAGCTGTTACTTGTGTTCACGCAAGCAGTATCAGGGAAAATCTATCATGTTATAGAATCCCTTAAACAATAGAAGTGGAGTGTCAATAATCTGGGTGGATCTAGAGGCTGTTACTAAAGCTGTGTAATAATCTCCAAGAAACCAGTCAGTGAAAGGGTTTTTGCTTGTTTGTACTGGACATGCTTTTAATTGTTGCTCTATTTTTCTAAAGTGTTTAGTCAATTTCAAAACTTACTACTGTAAATGTACTTAAGAGATTAGACAATTGGCTAGATTAAATGCACATGAGGACACACACACTCACACATATATTTCTGCAGACTTTCCCTTCCCGATTATGTGAACGTTAAGGACAGATCTCTTACACAGGCAAAATGACAAAAGAGTGTCAATATCCAATACTTTTTAATCCAACTGTGAATTGTCATAGAAGGACAGACGCTGCTGCATATAATACCAATAATAATGCTGATTAGGTTTTATTTAGGCATTGGAAGAAATATTGAATACTGGCTTTGCTTGCTGATTGACCAGTTTACAAAAAAAACAAACAAAACTATTCATGACTTCAAATGTGGGAAAACTTTCTGCCAGAAATGAAAGTCGATTTTCATTTTAGTTTAAGATTTTATAGAGTTCACTGATTCGTTTATTTAAAAAAAGAAAAATGAACAACTGAAACCACGCAATGGAAAAAGCATTGAGGTGGCACCAGCGTACTAGATCACTGTAGCACTGTTAATATGTCACTAGATGAAAGAATAAGAATTACTGGTGAGATGCAATTAGGTGCATTTACTCAAATGTGTCACTAAAGTACAGTTATTAATGTATTTGTAGATTACTAGGTATTTCTGTGGTATAGGAGGCTACAGTACTGTAAGCATAGATATAGATCGATAATACTGATGTTAGTAAATCAGTAATCATGACCCAGTAATATTTTGCATGAAACTCTGAAAAGGACCATTCTGTATAATGAGTACTTTTACTTTATCTATCTTAAGTATATTTTGATGAAACATTTGTCATCCTATTTAGGCATTAGAACTACTTTTGTCAAAGTCTTTTTAGTTTATGGACCACATACAGCCCAATTACATTTCCAGTGGCCCAGATAAGTAAAACCATAGCATAATAACCTACAAAAACCACAAACACAAAAATCCCTCCTTTTTTTGTGTGAACGTAAAAGTACATTGAGAAAGTGTTTACATTTAATAAACCATCCAAAACAGACAGTGAATTTCAGCAATATTTCTCAGTGTTAATACCTTAGTTTTTATGAGACACACTGGGAATTACGTCAGCAAAGATCAGGCGCTTTACCATCTTAGCTCAGTGTGGTTAGACAAACTGGTGATGCCTTTGCCAGTAAGAAGGAAGCGACACTGATCGTGATATAGCTCCTTAGATGTGCATACAGTGGTAATGTTATGGATAGGCCCATAGTATCTAGGCCAGTCAAAAACAAAGGCCATTGTGCCCCCTTAGTTGAATTCTACTGATAACACTTTTACATCTGTGAGTAAAATTAAGTCACACAGTTTGGTAGTGAAAAATTCATCACTGACATCTCATTGTAGGAATAACCAAGATCATGTTGATTATTCAATTAATAGTAGCTTAGTGCATTCACAACAATCATGGAAACTAGCATGATGAATAGGACACTAATTTTGGAGTGCACTGACCTATGTAAGACAGACTTTGAAAAGTATCTCCCAGTTGTCTCTTTGAATCTACAAAGAGACATTCACCAGCTTCTGAGGCTAGCTCGAAAGCATGATCGCTCAGAAATTACAAAACAAATGGAAATGTGTTGAGGATGTTCTACACTTATAGTTGGTTACTCCAACTTCATTAATCCATGTCAGCACCCTGAGAAAATATTTCTCTTCTTTTGCACAGTATACTATATGAGAGATATTTTTGTACCTTAAATTAAATTTCTCCACAAGCACAGCATACGTGTATGATTGCTATTATCCACATAGGATGAAGTGGTTTAAAGTCAGTTTAGGTGGGCCAGTATATGGGTTATCGTCAGGATTACAAGATTGTCTCTTGCAGTACTTTATTTACATATTTATTTTACTGTACATATCAGTTTATAACCTCTGTTTTGTGGGCATAGCATGTGTGAGTATAAATGCTACCATGCAAAAAGATTCTCTGCTCAGCTGAGCTGAGCTAAATGTCTCCTTGTCAAAGTTGGTTGGTTGTCCAATTCACATGCTCTGGTGCCGGCTCTGGCTGCATGAGCCATAAAATCATACACAGTGTTTTTTATGGCAATGTTTAGAGTGTATTTATCTGGATTTCACATGCATCCCCGACTGTCTTGTTCTCCCCCATCTCTGGGAGCGCACCTGGTCAACTGACTAGGTCGCATTTGTCACTGCATCCGGAGTCCTGTGACTAGCGTATATACAAGCTGACTCAGCGAAGATCTCAGCCCTCAGTGATTGGAGGAAGACTGCTACTCTTCCTTCTCTGATTGGCCCGCAGGTGTACCCTCTATCGCGGGCCTCCACCCAATCCCGGCATCGTAAAGTTCTGCTGCGGAAGAGGGGATGCTAAGGAGATGGCTCAACTTAGATAGCCCTGTGTTTTCCCAATAATATTTTCGCCATGGATGTACTTTGGAGGAAATCGAGAAGCAGAGGACGGCTGCTTGTGTTTGCAGCAGTCTTTGTTTGGTGTGCAGGGTCTGTGAGCTGTTTTGGTCAGAGCCAAGACAGCGAGTTTACGTTTCTGTTGCCAGCAGGAAGATCCGAGTGTTTCTTTCAAAACGCAATAAAGAACGGTACGATGGAGGTCGAATATCAGGTAACTGTGTGTGGGGGGTCCGAAGAAATAACCACTCAGTGTCTACACAGTTTATTTCAAAACAGCAGCAACAGCGGAACATGTTGTAGATGCCTAACAGATAGCGAGCGTTACTCCTTTCTGCTAACGTTAGCTGGCATGCATGCGTTTTGCAGGTATTTTAATAAGCCACCATTAACGTCATATTGAAGAAGCTTAAGTGATTAGCAATGCATCTTTTGTTCCACATTTTTCTGAAACGGCGAGCAAGTCAAATCAACCAACACGTCAAATCAAATCTAATTTATCTGCCACCGTTTTATAAATAAGGTGCTTCCCGAAAGTCAGATGCTTTCTCTGTACAGATCAGTGATAGCAAAATTGCGTACCGGAAATAACATAGCAGTCTGATAGTTTCAGATCCTGCTGTTCGATATAAACTAGTGATGCCAAACTCATCGTAGTTCTTGACCCAGCTAGTACTAGTACTAGTAAAACCGTGGTCTAACAACCCCCATGGGAAAGGTCTATACCAGTAAGACGTGTGTAGAACTGACAATGACTCAGACCTCAGTTCAGACAATCTCTTCACACTGATTCATTGTGATTCTTTGTGATGCAAAAAGAAAAAGAAAGAAAGAAAAAAACAGCGAAGTTTTCCTTTTTTAATGCTTAAAAAGTTTGTGAGTAATAGTGTTTAAGAATCATGACCAAAATAATTATGAATATGCAGTAGTCGTTGCTCTAAATGAGCAGCTCTATTTTCTTAGGATTAATTATTTGCTGTGTAAAATGCCAGAGACCAGCTGAACACAGAAGTAGAAAAGTAACTGTTGGGCATGATATTAAAAGTTGTATGCTGCAGAAAAACCACAAATTGTGCAAGATATAAAAAACAATGTGGGACCCAATGTTGTGAAATTATAGTGTCCTAATTAAATGATTTAGTCACTCATCTAACTTGTTGCTGATTCATGGAGGAACCCATTATATTAGCTTTATGACTGTCCAAACAAGGCAACAGGCTTTAAGACAGGAAGTTCTACAAGTCAACCTGTTGTTTGTTTAGTGGGAGAGTCCCTCTTGAAAGTGTTAGTATTAGTTTTGCTAGAGTTTTTTCTTTAACTACAAAATGTTTGACATTTGCATTTGAAGGTGCACAATGTGCTTATGTGAATGTGTGTTTTTCCAGGTGATAGCCGGTGCTGGTATGGATGTAGACTTCACTGTACTCTCCCCTCAGGGCATCCGGCTCATATTTGAGTCACGGCGCTCTGATGGAGTCCACGTGTAAGTGGCCTGAATCTGTGATCATTCTTCATATATACCCTGTGGGATATTACAACTTAGTTTATATTTGATATTTTCACTCTCTGTTCTTCCAGGGTGGAGCCCACAGAGGAGGGAGACTATGAAATCTGCTTTGACAACAGCTTCAGTCGCTTCTCAGAAAAGATGGTGTTCTTTGAGATCATCATTGAGGGTCAAGGAGGAGATGTGGGAGGAGATGATGAGTGGGCAGGCTTAGAGGAGCCCGAGGGAAGCCTGCTTGAATACAAACTGGAAGACATCAGGGTGAGTTTTAGGTTTTGGAATGCAAACAGAAAAGGGCAAGGTGCATCAGTTGTTCCACTGATAAAAATTCTTTTACCGTCATTGATACCTTATTATGTAATTAACGTCACCACTAAGAATTAAATAGGCCACAGCTTTTTTGTCATCAGTTCCACAGACATCGTCTTGTTTTACAGAAACTTTCTTTAGAGTGTATTACTTATAGTTATAAAAATAGTTCCCAAGTGAGGAAGTGTGGACATCCATTGCAAGTAACTTAATCCAGTTGATATTGAGTCATCATGAAAAAATTAAATTCAAGAGAATCATAAATCACACGCCGAATGCTCAAAACTGTCATTGTGATATTTATGGTGTGTTTACTCATTCACGGTGTAAACTCATGCATGCTGGAAAGCTGCTTTTAGTTGACTCAAGAGAATGAAAAGAAGATATTCTGTTGTTTCTTGGAACAGCAAAATTAATTTCTATTTTACCTCAACTACTGTTTGTATCCTCTTCCCTCTACTTTGATAAGTAATTAGTAAAATTAGTAATTTAGTCACAGTTTGTGGGTGACTGTGATGTCATCCATCACAGTGGCTGGGTTTAAAGCTTCAAAGCATTTTGGCCGCCTGCAAATGCTGTCTGTTTGTTTTTGAGGCTTGAATTCACCATATTTGGGCAGGAGACTGATAGTGCTCTGTTATAGGCTAACACCAGCAAGCTTGGTTAGCAACTCTGTTAATATGGAGTATGCGTGTGGCACACCGAAACACATATACCAACCATGTGTCGGTGCCTACATAGTTTTTGTCATATAGTCTGTTAAAAATTCTCCAAAAGTTGCAGAAAGCACAAACACAGTGTAGTGGTAAGTGAACCACAGCAGCTACAGATTAGCTACAACCGCCTGTGTCGGCGTGTAAAGTTGGAAATTTTAACATGCGAGTTTGTGTGTTGACTCACTTTTGGAGCTAGCCTCAAGTGGCCGCTAGAGGAGTTTGACTATTTTTGGCACTATTTTGCCTTGGCTTCATTATTTAGCCCTGGTGGTTGCCACTTGGTTTTAGTGTTCTTTGATTTGCATCCACTCTTTTAATATTACATTACACTGTTTAGAAAAATTTTCATTTCATTAGAAACACTTCACTTCGCTTTTAGTGTGAAACATTTGCTTCACACCAAACATGTTGTAGCAGGGCTCTAGACAAGCCTTTTGCCATGGTTGCACTGGTGCGCCTAACTTTTTTTCTTAGGTGCACCAGCACAAAAGTTAGATGCACCCAAATTTTTCAACCGCATCACTTAACACCGCAGTTTTACATGTTCAATTTTTATTTATTTTTTTTTTTAAATTGCTGTCCATACAGACAATATTGATTTGTAAATGATTAACTAACAATCTTGTCAACACAAAGTTCTTTATTTGGAGCACAGTTCTACAAGAAAGAAAAGTTACTGAAAAAGTGCTTGTGCTTAAAGTGCTTCACTGAGCTGAAATTTAAACTTAAAACATCTTGAGATGCATTTACAATGCAGTCTTTTTAATTTTCAGTTTATATATTCATGTATTATTATTTATTTTTAATTTTCAATGATAAGAATATGCTATTACATGTGGTTAATGCAGTAATGAGACGTAAGGCATATTATTGACATAGGCTACGTGACATGACATGGCTTACCTTGGGCATGCTCGACCTCAATGTGTCCAATCAGTATATTCGCTGATCTTCCTTTTTGCAAGATACGAGCGTACACAATGACGCATTCTTTTGTGGCGATGTCTGTGTCTCCATCGATCAGGAATGCCACGTATGCACTGTTCGCAATTTCCACTGACGTCTTTTTTTTCAGTGTGTCTGCGATGACACCTATAAACTGGGCACACGCGACATCATTACTGTATGTGGGGTTTATGTTCAAGCCATTTTTCTTGTGAAGAATTATTTCGGACTTGAACTTAGTGAACGGAACTTCTTCTTTGGCAATATTGTAGGCACTGTTAAACTTCATCGTCATCTCGGCCTCCTCTGATGACCTGTTTGCTGCTGCCTGCTGAGAGGGGACACTTGAGCAGTGCATTTATCGTGGAATATAATGTGTTTTCAATTCGAAACGTATTAGCACCAGTCACAAATGCAGTGTTGCCAGTGGCCATGGTCTTTCCACACTCACGACAGTAAATGCAGTGCATCATGTTGTCAGCTTTACTGTATCTTAGCCAGGGAAACTGGTCAAGCCACTCTCTTCGAAATGCTTACCCTTTTACTTTCAGTGGGCTCTGGTTCGGAGCCAATCGTATGTGACATTATCTGATGCCGCCTCCGGACCAGTGTTAGACATAACCTGAGAGGTTGATGGCTCCGTGTCAGAGCACTGGCTATGAATTTCAGACGGATCAGGCCTTAACTTAACAAAAAAGTTATCAATCGTTCTTTTCATCTTTTCTCATTACCCACAGCTACATCCACTTCTATTGGGCCTAGGCTACTCACCTCTCTCTATCCGCCTGTACCTTCAAACGTACACACACGTAGGCCTACAGGTATATTTGAACCACGGCCAATCAGAGAGGTCCCGCCCTTGACTATCTCTGATTGTGTGTCTGTTGTTGACCACACGGAGACTTTCAGAGTTGCGGAGACTTTTTTTTTTTTTTTTTTTTTTACTCGAACGGCTGGTCGCACCGGTGCGACCTAGGATTTTTTTTTAGTCGCACCATTGAGAAACTAGGTTGCATGTGGGAGTCTAGAGCCCTGGGTAGAAAACTAAAAATGGTAAATATTACATAAGTATTTCATAGGCTACGAAGTTATATAAAGAAAGGAAATGCACACTATGACAAATGGTTATTTATTCATGTTATTTTACCTCACCGGATATTAAGTGGAGAGAAAAAGAATAGCAACCATCATACAGAGAAACAGTGGCTGAGAAGAGGACAGGAAAATGTGACAATGAGAGATGGATGAACTGGTCACATCTTAATAAAGCCTTTCTAACATGTGATCATGTGGTCATTTACAGTAGACTTACGATGCAAACTTGCCACGCTGGTTATACAGACTTAGAAATTAGCCACAATTTAACCATATGTCTGAAGCAGCGCATACTCCGACAATTATCTGTGAAGCCTTTCAGTTATCAGACCATTATAGTGCTTGAGTAAAAGGGAACTGAATTTCTTTTGGGGTTTTGAACACATTTCAAACTATTTTATTTAACCCCACTAGAGATGAAAGCTGATGGAGAGTCCCATATATGCAAGTACTGGTGTTAAATATCTGATGCCCCATCAGCTTTTAAAACTGAACAGGCCTTTCAGTTGAGAGGTGATTTTTCAAAAACCTGAAAGATGTTCCAGCTGCTTCTGACCAACACTTACTACATATACTAATATGCTTCTGCTACTAGATTCTACTTGGACAGTGTTTTTAGAAAACAGGTTTTTGACCTGTTATTCTTTGATCTTCAGCTGGAACAAATTGTACTTGGGCTGTGAGACACACACAGGCTGGGGAAGTGGGAACGTTTTAAAAGACAAACTAATACATTCTTGGTTTTGGTTTTTTCATGGGATTTTGCTGACGGTACAAAAAGTGTAGAATAACATCTGTCTCAATCTTTAAGCAGTGTTTGTCAGTTTTGAAGACTTTTAAATACTGATGCACCTGCTGGAAAGACATTGCCTACTTGGCAAGTCAAACCAGTTAAACTAAACCACACGATTGCTGCATGACGTATTATGGGTTTTCTAACTGACAAGCTTACATTTGACATGAACTGAAACAGCACAGAAAACATATCTTTCAAGTTCTGTTTTGACACCAAAATGGAAGTTTAGAAAAGTCATTAAGCCATTTGCAACTTCTATTTCTTCCACTTTAGCAACTACACATTTGAAAGCTCTGTGCACTTTTGAGACCAAGCGTAGCCTGTCATTTTTTGCCCTCTCTTTCCATTGGCTATTTCTTTTTCAAATCCCTTAAATCTTTTCTCCCTGTTGCTATCCATGTTTTCACGCCGGCCTTCATTCCCCTTAGGAATCCATGGAATCTCTTTACAAACGCTTGGAGCGCAGCCGACAGATGCAGACAGTGCTGCGCGCTTTCGAGGCTCGGGACCGAAACCTTTTAGAAGATAACTTATGGAGAGTCTCATTCTGGTCGTGTGCCAGCGTGGTGGTGATGTTGTGTGTGGCTCTTACACAGGTAAATACATCATTGGAACACATCTCAGCTTCACAACCTCAATAAGGGAAAATGATTTTCTTCTGTACTTTAGGCAGACACGTTTCAAACCTGATATCCCGCCATCTTTGTTCACAGGTCTACACAGTCCGCAAACTGTTTGACGTTAAGCGGAGGGTCTGCACATAGAGGGATTATTGTGAAGTAATACATGACAGACTGGGAAGGAAATCAGCTGAGAACAAGGCATTTGGTTACCCATTCAAATTATTATTATTCTGTATAATTGCTCTTATGGTCCACATGAACACCAACAGTCACAATAAATTCTACTGGATTTATATTTAATTTCTGAGACCTTGTTCTACATCTCTTTGTGAGCAATAAGTAACATTGTTACATCTTTAAGGGTAACCAAATGAGTAAAGGGTTGAGGAAGTTTAGGTTAGTTAGTCATTTCTGTCATTTAGTGCCTTTAATGTCAGATCTTACCACAAGCCATCGAGGAAATGTTGTCCTATAACTGCTGTCCCACACCTCTGAAATTGTGTAAAGGTTTTGGGAAATTTTCACCAAAGGTGACATTACCTTTGAAGGTCAATTGTGTGACACCACTTAACAATGGATCCACATAACTTTTAAGAATGCTGGTTTACAAGGGATAACATTGTGCAATAGTGTTGCTGGCTTATTTGTCCTCAACAGATCCTGCCATTGTAACAGTGATTTTAAATTGTCATCACTCCGAGTGTGTTTTGGTTATAGCCTTAGGGATGTTTTTTCTCTAATTTTGAGAGGTTACTGATTTCTTGTTATGTGCCATTAAAGGACATGCTGACATACTCACACATAAAAATGCAGAACAAGAATGAGGGATTATTTTCACAGTGATTAGCAATGCCAAGCACGTGTCAGTTCTCTTTTAGACATATATACACACAGGATGTATGTGAATGTCAGTTCATGTACATATCAGGATTGTTACATGCATGTTTGGTTTCTGACATTTTGTCTTTTGGGCAATCAGATCTGCTTTTTTTTTTTTTTTTTTTTTTTTTTTTTTTTTTTGTTTTTTTTAAATTTTTATTTTTTTTATTTTTTTTTTTTTTTTTTTTTTTTTTTTTTTTTTTTTTTACCTAATTGCCAGCAGAGGGTGACTCCACTGGTTACAACATGAAGTCTGATTGTATAGATGACTGTGAAAAATTTACTAGTAAAATTACTAATAGTTCATTTACTGCCTGTGTTAAGAAACCGGTAGTTTTCAAAGCTATGCAGCAGCAATTTGCTTTCCTGCCAATCTCACTTTCAACCACAGAGACGTTAGCAGCTCCAGCCTTTGATCTTAGGTCATCTTAGGATCACGGTCAAAGTTTTCAGTTCATACCAGAGCTGTAGGATGGGGTCATGGTTTGGGTTTCGTGCAGTTCTTCAACAACAAACTGTCAAAACCATTT
The DNA here is from genome assembly GCA_015107715.1 of Tylochromis polylepis. Lineage (NCBI taxonomy): Eukaryota > Metazoa > Chordata > Actinopteri > Cichliformes > Cichlidae > Tylochromis > Tylochromis polylepis. The sequence continues at coordinate 45,510 of VVHJ01063872.1, forward strand.
CTTTACAGGCCTGTTTTTTGTACACAAGCACTTTCATGTTGAGATGAGACAGGAGAGGAATACAAACTGCTGATACAACACTGGGAGCAAACTACTGCTAAACTAATGCTCTGACATTAAGATTTAATCAGAACAAACTGTCAAACCAATAAAACAGCTCCAGACTAAAAGGGGGGGGGGGGGGGTTTACCAAAAAAA
>VVHJ01063872.1:45727-64056 GCA_015107715.1 Tylochromis polylepis
AGGATGAAGGGGGGGGGGGGGGGGGATTATCCACATAATTTTGGCCATATCTTTGAGATGGGGTTCATCTTTCCCGCACTGAAGGGAATTTTTATAACATGCTGTTAATTAATAGCTCAGTTCAGTGAACTAACAGCTCAGAACCAGACAGCAAAGGGAATTTAATCCCTCTGTTTCAGGGGGAATAATCAGCTCTTAACCCTGTTGAACTATCAGTCAGTTCTGCTGATTTTGCAACTGCCAACTGAAAATGTGGACAGTGAGTCATAGATCGGTTGAAAAAAATATAAACAGCCATCTATGATCTGTTAAGCAGATGTCACGAAAACCCACACAAATGTAGGTGGTCAGTAGAGATGTGAATGCTCTAAAAAGACGCACACACAGACAAACTCCCACCATCCTTTTGTACATACATAGGAGTTATTTGACCAAAGAACAATGTTGGCACCACATGATTAGTTTAAAACCGGAGAATAAAAAAAGGAATCATGACCCTATGTCTGCATGACAGATGTATAGAAACTCTACGGTGTTGTTTGTGCTGATCTTATTTCTGTCTCCATGTGAGTTATTGCTCCATGACCTCTAAACATGGATTTAATTTTCTTTAGATATGTATGCCTGTTAATGATCCAGATTATGGTAACCAATAAAGAACAGATGTGACCACAGAGTATAAAGCCAAAGTCGTTATAATTTCTATAAAAACTAAATTTTATAAGACAGTTTTCACACATTTTGAGAGATAATTACATTATCTTGTTTTTCTTCCAAAAGTACCCAAAGTAATTATGATTTAGTAAGCAAGTCTGGGACTTTTTTTTGTTGAACTCTTATGCCTCAAATTGATGGTTAACAACAGGTGAGAGATTATGTAGTGAGAGTATTTATTCATGGAATAAATCCTCAAGAAATACATCATCGTGAATGAATCTGCATGTATGTGTGTGCTGCTGCCTTGTGTTGTTCTAGATGCACGGAGTGGGACTGCTTTGGAAGATCCGTCCAGTTTTCACAGAACCAGGAGAGACCAGCAGACCCCACACAAACACAGGGAAGCCCGCAGCACACAGGCTGAAGGAGGAGGGGGAGTTGATATCAGTCCCCTGCCTGACAACATGACTCGCATAGTGGTGAGATGCAATGACTGACCCATGGCTAAGACGTTAGATTGCAATAGTGGCAGTAGGAAAATCAACTATCTGAATATGGCCTGAATTATGTTCTTAGAAATGACGCTCCCATTGCTCTTTTACTAACAACATGTACAGTAACTAACAAGTTTAATGTAACCTCTCCTAAAATAATGACATTGCGTCTATGCTTGACGCTAAAGCTACACAGGGTATAGCTGTGCCTTAAGTAGTCCAGCTGTATAGAAGGCCATGAGAAAGTGAGCCTTATATCAGTCGATTTTATACCAAAGTAAACACTTTCCTAATGACTTTGCAGTCTTAATTGTTCAACTTAACTGGTCAACTCTTTTTCATTTGAGAATGTTCATTTAAGTAATTATGGTCCTATTTACAATAAAACAGATGCTTTTGGGTTGGCATACCTTCTGTAAGACTGCAATGGCCAAAATTGCCAAACTTGAGGCTTCAAAATGTAATCAGAATCAGAATACAGAATCAGAAATTATGAGGTTATGTGGTTAATGCAAACAAATGGGTGTGATCACAGTGGCTAAGTCCATCTTACAGACATGTAAATCTGGAAATTTTCACAGGACTCTATGCAGTCCTGTCAACAACTAAAAATACACCCCATTATTCAGTTTCTTATAGAGCCACCTTTAGCAGTCATAACTCAAAGTTGGTATGAGGCGTTCTGGTGTGCAGATATGCTGTGGTTGTTTTGTGTTTGTTTTTTTGCAAATGTGGCACTGTGCATTATAGCCAAACATCTCCAATTTGGTTTTTCTCTACTCTACTAAAATTATGCTAAAGTTAGCCTAAACTACATTCCTTAAAGAATGGAGGGATCATTGTCGTAGAAAACTGTACAGCCACAGAGCTACAACCAATAAGAGCATCAGAAAAACTGCCCCAAAAACTGTGACCAGTGAGAATGAGGTCAACACAGCTGTGCAAGTCATTGAAAGCTGAATTACAGAAATAAGAATTCTTATATTTATTAGTTCTGCAAGAAAAAGAGGGCATTAATAGCTGCCAACTTAAAATTATATTAGCTTGAGGGATAAATATCCCCTACTTATTTTAGGAAAACTAAACCATCCATTACACCAAAGCCAAAGAAACTTTAGCGTTAATAAATATGGTGATGCTTATATGGTTATTATAATGTTGAACTCAAGAAAAGAGTTACTTTCACAAGAACTGCAGAATTAACCTAACCATAAGTTGGGATGGGGTATCACAGGTCGGTGTGTTGATCCCTAAATGTCCAACATGATAACCCAATGGTCGGGATAATACTTTTTAATATGTTGTTATCTGTGTATGACAATATGAAGAGGTAAATGTGAGGCAGACTGTAACTGTAAATGGCTTTGGTAATAACATTGTGCTGACAAGTCAAATAGCTACTGCCCAGCCAAAAAAAATAAAGTTTAGTCGAAGGTAAAGCCTGTAGCACATCACTGTCCTGTGCCATTTTCCAGTCATTACCTTTTAGAAGTGTGTGTCTGCGTGTGTGCGTTTTTAGTGCATGGGATGAGGTTTTATGAGTGTCTTACCTCCTAGGCTCATCTTTCACTTCAATCAGCCTCAGTAAAATTCAACCCAAATAAATTGTGTTGTACGTTTTGTTTTTTTTGTTTGTTTTTTTCCCTTCCTCTCCCTACAATTCAAATTGAAAACAGACCACATACTTGTGTTGCCAGCTTACTTGTGCTTGTTTAAGCATGGCTGTGCACGAGTATGTGCATGTGTGTGTGACTCACTTGGATGGGATCACAAGTAACCCTGTTATAATGCTGCTGCTGCTTTTTTAGGGGGAGGCCTGATCCCAATTTCCAAAACCCTCCATCTCCTGTCCAATCAGAGTCACTTCAATAAGTCAGTCAGCTGTGAGTGAAAATAAATGATTATTCTCCTCACCTAGAATCCCCCTAGAAAATACAGGCTGGTGTCAGGCAGTGGAGATGGAAGAAAAAAGTGGGTCACTTGCTGTAAATGGAGCAGCCGGAGAGGTTGTGAGAGTGCTGCATTTAACTGCTCCACTTTCTGAGCCCACACTAAACCCCAGAACCATTGCTCTCTGTCACCTTCAGCTGTGCTATACATTAATAATGCCATCAAGACTAGAGATCTGTACGAAGACACAAGCGCTTGTTGTCAAAGCCAATGGGTAAACAGCTCCATCAAGTGGCACTATGTGGGCACAACCAAAGGGAAAAACCCCTGCCTGTCTCACTGAGGTTTATCCCAATCGTTTTTTTTTTTTCAAAATAAGACATTTGACCTTTTTTCACATTACTTTTGAGCTAAATAACTAAAATAGTGATTTTTCAGTTCACACTTACACTAACCTAAATATTTTTCACAAAAAAGAGGAAAAAAGCTGAGACTGTACTTTCATGTAGTACCAGTTTGTACTACAAAACGGTGCAGTGAATAATTATAAGCTTTATTTAACTAAATAAGCCATTAAGAGCACAGGAAATAGAGTAGATTAAAAAATATATATATCAAAACTTAAACAGCGGCATACATTGGAAAATCTCAACAAACCAACTCACAAAATGCTGCCTCCTGTTGGTGAAAGTCAAGTTCTGAAGAAGGTCATTACAAAAAGGTACCTTGTACAAACACAAATGTAAAAACAATCTGTTTAGAACCACGATAAATTTATCAAGTAGCTATTAGAAACTGGTACAACAGGATGCAAAAATGTCCCAAAAACTCTTCATAAAGATGAGTTCTCTTTGATGAGATATCTTCTCACAGATATGTAAAAGGGTAAGATGTGCTATTTTTTTCATTTGTTATTATTATAAGAAAATGCACGCGGCAATCCTTTTTGACTACTAGTTCAAAATTTACATAAAACATGATTGAAAAACTACACATCTTTATTTTGGAGAGGCTAGAGCTACCCAAGTACAATTTTGTTTTCCCCTTGACCAATGATAAAAATGATTAGGGTTAAGGAGTTCAGATGCTGATGATGAACAGCAACTAGAGTTTTCTCATCCTTTTTGTTTCTTGCTGGCCTTGCATCAAAATGTATACATTTAGACATTTGGAATTGTCCAGTCCTGCAGTAACTCATTGATTTCAATATAAATCAGTCTATTTCATAGTGAGACCTAATCTAAACTACCTCACCATGACTAATGTATTCTGGAAACTTGTCTAATGAGTGACCTCTTTCTCTCAGGAGGACTCCCAGAGGTACTACAGATGGCAGAGTTTTGGTCCAACAGACAGACAGATTGCAAACTTGTGGGTGGATATGGACAACCTGCACAAGAACCAAGTCAGAATTCACGGCATACTGTCCAACGCGCATCGACAGGCAGCGGTGAGATGAGTGTTTGCGCATGCAAGCGCTAATGTCTGAGTTACAGACAGATTTAATCACATCTGACATTTCTTCTTATTCACAGAGGGTGGCACTCTCCTTTTATTTCCCCTTCTATGGACACTCCTTAAGACAAATCATTATAGCAACTGGAGGTAGGTCACATGCTGCAGCAGCATTTATCAACTCGGCTCTTCCCATTTAAAGATGTGCTGTTCGACCAAGGGGTAGAAGTGTTTTTAAAATCTCTAACTGTTCACTTCTCTTAACGTTCTCTTGAGGTTTCATCTACATGGGTGAAATAACTCACCGAATGCTAACTGCCACCCAGTATGTCGCTCCCCTCATGGCCAACTTTGACCCTAGCTTTTCTAAAAATTCAACAGTGAGGTACTCGGATAATGGTAGGTAAAGGTTCCTCTATGAAGCCTCTAGAGTTTGGGAGCTCCTAGGTATCTCTGACTGGCCTTTGTATACTGCTTTGCCCAGGTAATTTATTTGTCGTGCAGTGGGACAAAGTGCGGTTAAAGGACCGAGAGGCAGCGGGGCCTTTTACTTTCCAGGCAGCGCTCCACAAAAATGGAACAATTGTTTTCAACTACAAAGATGTAAGTTCTGGTTTCTTTATCAGATGTAGCAAAAATATAATTCCAGCATTTCAATATTTTGTAAAAAAATAAAATAAAATACTGCTCAGCTTGAATGTCAGGTTTACCGGTGTCACAACAAACTCTGCTGTTCTTTTTTGAGATCCCATTGCCAGTGGAGGAAATAAATTCTACTGAGCATCCTCTGAAAGTTGGACTGTCTGACGCTTTCATGGGATACCTGCCTACATCACAGCTGTCAGGTCAGTTATTTAAAATAAAAAGGAGATGGTTCCTCTACTGTTAACTTAAACTAATTATTTATATTTTAGTAAATTGTTAAGCCAGTGTGGGGTCTAATATGTTTTGGGGGGGGGGTTGCAGTTCTGGCAGATGAAGCAGCTCCACCTGCGACAAGAAGTTCTAAACAAGGAATATGGATAAGTGATAAGACATCCTCACGAACCAGTGCAGTTTTTCAGAAAATGATCCATAAAATGAGCAGCTATATGTAAGCTACATCAAAGTAAACTGACCAACCAAGTGATCAGAGGACATTGTGCACAAGTGTGTGGATGTTAACCTGCAAGGAAAGAGGGCTGATAATGTTAGCCCTAATTGGAAAACTAATCTGACATTGTGGTTTCACAAGGTTTTGGATAATGCCAAGTGCAGCAACGCTCAAAATGCAGTTTGGTTTTATGAGGAATGTTAGTGGGAACGGTTACTAATGACCCTTAGATAAACACTGATTTTTTTCTTCTGCTTTTCCTGAGCATTTTCAAACTTTTATACAAATTGACTAGTCTGATTTTTTTTCCAACTAACAAATGATCAGAAACATGCCTAGTTAAAGCTATATTGCTTCCATGAAGAAAAAAACCCAAATAAATATTGCATTATTAAGATAAAAATGGATAATTGAATTTAAAAAAAAAAAAATACACAACAACAAATTCCTGCACAGAAATACCAAGTTACTTTTACTGTTAAAAGTTAAAGCTTTATATTAGATCCAGTTAGCCTGGTCTGGAGTAAATTATAATATCAATTTATCTACAAGAGTCTGCTATAAAAAAATAAATAAATGGTTCAACACCATACTACCAAGTCCATCTTTGTCTCAAAAATCCTTTTTCCATGTTTTCAGAATATAAACTGTACTTGAACTCAGATATCACATCTTGTGCCAAGACCATCACTACATTTTGCAGTTTTAAAGTACATGATCTGAATTGTTTTCCCTCCACGTCCTCACCTAGTCTCGTGAAATTTGGACTGGCATTTTCAACGTTATCGTCTGGCGGTCTCGTCCTATTACAATGGGGTGCTTCCCATTGTCATCACGTGCTAGTCGCTCTAGTACTATAGGATCATTATTTTCCAATACGAAGCTCTTTGAGATGACTGTTGTTGTGAATTGGTGCTCTTTGGATAAATCACATACCTCCGTCTCAGCTCTCACCCTGACAGAGGAGTAAAAGCAGAAACAAAATATTTTCCATCACAAGTTGTTCATTTTAAGCAGCAGTTAGTCCCCTCTCAGAAACACGGTGCACAGACTTCTTTTTAGGTTTTCACATTAGAGACTTAATACAGAAGAAAGACTTGCAGGCTGATATTTAATTTTTGTCTTGATAGAAGCAAAGCGGCGTACTATCTATGAGTATCATCGTGTTGCCATTGACACCACAAAGATTGTGAGCGGATCAGCTTTCGAGTTCACACCTCTGCCCAGTAAGTCCTGTTTCAAACTAGCTTTTGTGCGACAGCCTAGCCTCATTAGTCACCCCCGTAACTGCATAACGATGCAATTCCTATTCCTCCAGCTTGTCTTCAGCACACATCCTGTGATCTCTGCCTAACATCCAACTTGACAACTGGCTGTGGCTGGTGCAACACACTTCAACGGTAAGACAAAGTTCAATTCATGATGTTACGAAGCCTCTCAGATTCTCACTTTTCTCACTTTGCTATTCATTTTTAGATGTTCTGATGGTATAGACCGACATAGACAAGAGTGGCTGGATTACAACTGCCCTGAAGAGGTGAGATGCATTACCATATCACACGAGAGAGAGATGAGCAGCTTTGTTACTAATTCCTGAATCATTCTTCTCGGCATTCACTCAGGCTAAAGGCATGTGTGAGGACTACAACACAGTTCTACCTGAAGCAACTATGAGCTCCTTTAACCACTCCTCTCCAGGTCCAACTGTTTCAGTGCTTGAAGAACAGCCTGTTACTAGGGGTGAGTTGAAAAATACAGTGATATGTCAGCAAAGACTCAGTCCTACAACTGGTGAAGGATTAATGAAGGAATATTTAGTTGTTTATTGATCTAGCTAGTGCTTTTTTTTGTGATCATGCAAAATTTGACCTTGATTAAGGAGAAGCAGAATTACTAGCAGCTATCTGACTCCTGAGCGTCACAGAATTCATTCAAAGCTGAATTTCCATAGAGAGCATAAGCGTACAGGTACCAGCTGCACAAACGAAGATAAACTGGTGTTAACTCTCAAATCTGTTTCAGATTTAAACTTCTACATCTATGCAACGTTTTTCAGAATGTGATGAAAAATAACAATAACAGAAAGCTTATCATAAAGCTAATCTCACTCTGACTATAAAATTTTGACTAATAATTGTTGATCTTATGTGTGTGTTTTATATCTGAGATTTTGCGTAGATCTTTTCAAAGACATGTTTATGTTAAATCAAATCTACGCAAATAGTAGTGCCTTTTGTTGCATTGGCTTGGACACTTTTTTTTTTTATGAATAACTAAATTTTACTTTTGACAGTACTAATCAGAAGAAACCATAAGATAATATGGAAATTATCCAGCAGATCTGAGTGTGTGAGTTTATAATCTAACCAGGGGTAGGCCCCAGGGATCAATCTTGGGACCACATAATATTTCAATATGTTCAAAATTTTGTAGGAGATTTTTTTCTTAGTTCATCTATATGTTTCTACTTATTTATTTGTGTAAATTCTGCTGATTAAGAACCCACTAACAAGGAGATTTAAAATCTCATGTATCCTATTTTCCTAGTTAAACAAAGATTATATAAGTCTTAAATTCAAATTTTATGTTTTCCTGTGTGGACTTTGGGAAGAGACTGTGGATTGTTTTTTAATGTTTTTCTGTGGATATTCTGTGTAAAGACTTTTGGGGGATTTGCTGAGAAGTGAACATGAATTTCTTTTTTTTTTCTTGTTTTTTCAATCCACGTATCACTTTCTGCTTCTAAGAGTTATGTTAATTTAATGTCAGTTAATTTATAAACTTATAAAAAATCAAAAGTTTCATGTTGTATTCTGGTTTTACATCATTTTATCCAATGTGACAGTTCCACATAGATATATGTACAGAAGGTATTTAAAGGCTTAAATATAACGTGGTAAACAAAGGACAAATCATTTTTACTTTACTCATGTCACACCAAACAACAGCAATGCCCTACGGATTTTCAGTAAAAATCCCTCTGCCTCTTATTGGACGGGCACTATGAATTAAAATATCCCAAATTTTAAAAAGAAAATGGTCCCCACTTAGTTTTAGGAAGTTATATGGATGACCACAGATTTTTTCAAAAGAAAAGTCCATAGTTAGACATAGACCTAGACATTTCTATATTTAGAACTGCTTTAACAGGAACAACAATCTTCCTTCCTTTCAGATATACAGACGAGCCCTCCAAACAACGGGATGACAGAGAACACGGCCATCATCGCAGGCGTTGTGGCTGCTCTAGTTCTGCTTGTAGCTCTCACCTTACTGGCTGTTTACTACATCAACACACACCCCACAGTTGCTCCACCATTCTACCTCATGCAGGTTAGAAAAACAACCTCCGGCTCTCACTCCCTCTGCAGTAGGGATGGTCACAAACTTTAATTTTCTTTTAAAATATAGAAGACCTTTTCTTGGTGGGCTGTAATATACTACTATGGCCAGATGGTGGTGGTAATGCACATTGAAGCTGTTTCAAGCCACTACTGAAAGTCATCTGGTGTTTTTGCCCCCTGCTGGTATTAAAAGGAATGTAGATTTAAGGCACTTCTGCATTGGCTTCACTTTTCAAACATAACTACCAGACTTCAGACAGGTGAGACGTGTAAGCATGCATACTCTGTCACTGGGTGACCAGTTTACTTCACAGGTGAATGATCAGTGAAATGCTCTTGCTCTTAGAACTGAAGAAGCTTCTCGGATGAGAGGTGAAACGTTTTCAAGAAACTTAGAGAAGTCCAGACGCTTTCTTTCCAAGCTCCTTAGACTACCATGACCTGGATGAATGAGAACCTTCACAAACATAGTGAAATGACTGATTCACCTGATGAATGTTAAGTGGGTGATATCTGTGGCTGCAAAAAGACTTCCAGATGTCTGTGACAAAACAGCCCTGAATTCTAGAAACACTCTGCTGATGACTTTTTAAGCTCCAATGAGCCAATGGCTTCACAGTAAACCCCACCCTTGACTTAAAAACACTCACCAATTGATAAAAGCACTTGCAGTAAGGTTTAAGGGATTTATGGATGTGCAATGGGCACATCGCGGTGGCTACATTCATCTTTTACGCTGTCTATGGTTGAAGCCTGCATGTTCCTGTTTGCCTGCTGCGTGGTCTTTACCTACTACTGTTTCTCTGTCTGCAGCGACGCACCAATAACTACTGGCCCTCTATGAAGTTCCGCAATCAGGGCTGTCACTCCAGTTATGCTGAAGTCGAGCTCGGGGGCCATGAAAAGGAAGGTTTCATTGAAGCTGAGCACTGCTGCTAAGGGTCTAGGACTTCCAGGACTCAATCAGCGGAAGAGAGGACACCATCTTGAGGAAAACTGCAGTACTACAGGAGGATGAATATGGACATTCAGGCTGACCATCAACACAAGATGTACTTACTCCAACCTTTGAGGCTGGACAGTGTTTACTGTAACTGCTCTTGTAGCTCTTGCCAGCTTTCTCTGTGTCTTTTGCTGTTTGCCATCACACAGGGGATTAGCCATATTATCTAAAGGTTGGAGGGTTTGAGAGGAAGACGGCAGTAAAGAAACGATGAGATGCAAATGTCCAAAAGCCAACGATGCAAGGGCCTGTCAGGGAATGAATTAAACTAGCCTTCATACTGCAAATCAATGTACCACTCAACTTTACTCTGTGTTTTTTGTTTTTATCCATTTTATGGAGTCACTTTTGTTTCATGAAACTTCTACGCGAGCAACGATGAGTTCATAAAATGTTATATCTATGTGGACTTCACTATGACAGATATTTAGCTTTTTAGCTGATAGTGATTATAAGGAGGTATGTTGTTTGGATGAATTTTAGAGACGTGAAGTTATGAGAGTTTTCTTTGAACCTTTCCGTTTAAATGTCTTCTAATAAAAGCTGGTGACGAGTCTTGATTTTGATCTCATGGTCATAGTCTGGTGAGTGACTTGGAGTAACAAATCTTTCTATTTATATGCTTTTCAACTTTTATAACTAAATGAATGAGCGCTAAAATTGACAGAAACAGCATTAAAGATACTATTAGAGAAATACCTTATGTGGGCATTAATACTTCATCCTATGTGCATCTAATTTTTTAAACACATTTACATTATAGCTTAAGCACAGCTGTAATAACAACTCAAAATGACTGCATGTATGGATTTCCTTTTATATGCAAATTTATTTTACAGGAAATTCATCTCTCTCGCCCTAAGACAGCTGGGATGGATGGAAATTTCTCTCCTTCCTTGCTGAAGTCCCATGATAGGTTAAAAATTGCAAAAATGTAAGGTATTTAGGGCTGTGCACAGCATTGCCACAGGATGGCGCCATAACACAACACGAAATTCCACATGGCAATTGCAGCCATGGAGGTCATTTACTATGTTGAGCTTAAAAAATGAAGCTGTGTACCGAGCAGACACAGATATTCCGATAGGTTTGCTAACATACAGGCATATTAACCGATTGCAACGTCTATAAATGCTGGTAAACTTTGCAGATTAACAAGAAAATAGATTTTCCACTCAACTAATGGTGACAAAATCAAGCATGGAAGGTGTTGCAAACGGCCTCTACAGAGGTTAGAAGCAAATATCTGTTTTAAGCTGCCCACAAGAAGAGTCAGTTATTTTAGCAAATGGTGAACAGATATGTAAATACGCCAGTGTATGATTTCCAGCTCGGTGGACATACACTACTAGGTGCTAACGAAGGTGACAGTACACATTCGGACATGTAATGGATTTAGTGGTAAAAACCTCTGATAAGTAAGGCGGAATATTGCATTTTAAGACGCGGTGGGAAACATAAAATCCACAGGGACGTATGGCTACACGTAGAGATTATGTCCGTTAAGTAAGGAATAAATTTAATGTATCGCTAGGCAATCGGTGTAGTTTTCTATTACATGTATTTATATGAACGGAACGACAAACAGCCACCAAGAGAAGAAAAGAGGGGGCACCCGGATTTGAACCGGGGACCTCTTGATCTGCAGTCAAATGCTCTACCACTGAGCTATACCCCCGCTGTACAAAACGGCCAAGCACTGGCTATATGAATATACCACATGTTCAGTACTGACACGCTTAATATATTCTAATAGTTGTTTCTTACACTTACCAATACATTACAACATATATTATAATACACAGGTTTGTTTAATCCGAAGCTTTCCGCTAAGGTTAACAAAGTAAACAAAATGGCAGACCTGGTTGTAATAGAGTTTGTTTCCAGCAGAGGGAGACAAATAAACAAAGTCGAGCCGCAATACAGGATATTATCATGTCCCCCACCTAGCATTTGGAGATATCTATTTATCATTCACGTCATCAATAGCGTGAATAATTCTTTGTTTTCCTGCTAGTCTGACTTACTGGTTAAAGTTTTATACTAGTGCTGTGTGTGGGTGTTTATACAAAGTTGCAACCCCATTGTTGTATAGATGTAGCTATTTAGAGCTTACCGCGATAAATTTAAAAGCGTTATTACAGTACATTTGGATTAGTCTATGTTGTTACTCCTTTTAAGGTTATCAACCTCACTTCTCATCAACGCTGCTGATGCTGCCTTCACGGCACGTGAAACCCCTGTAATTTATAAAACGTATTTTGGACAAGCTAAAGAGGCTGCTGAATAATGCGCAATGGTTGTGTTTGCTTCGTTGTTAATTCATTTTAAGTTATTAAAAATATCACATAGAATCACATTTGACGAACCATCTCGTGTTAATTACTTAAACACCAGAAGTGAAATTGCTATATCCGACGACCCATGAAGGCACCATGAAGTCTCCAGGCTGCACAGTTGACTCCTCCTCGCCTTGAGGTCATATTAACTGAAATGCCTGCGAGAGAGCGGGAGGACGGTTCGAGTACCAGCTGCCCATTACAGGTCCTTTACTCCTGAACTTTTCTTTACTGGACCAGTAAACTTGTTTTTGTTTTTTTCTGCCATCATGAATCCGCCCTGTGGGAGATGCAATAAACCAGTTTACCCGACAGAAAAAATCAACTGCCTTGATAAGGTAAGGTGAAACAAGTTTAAGCCTATCCACTGACTTTAATGTAATTTACTCTAATGTATGCAAAGATTTATCAGGTGATTTTAAAGACTAACTTACTGTGCTGTAAATTTTATTATAGATATTTTAAATTTAAATTAGTTTCGTCCACTTAATATTGCAAAAGTCCTTTTTTTATTCTACAGCTTTTAAATATTTTTATGCAGTCATAGCTCGTGTGATACTTTAACTAGGTGCATATTTTGTACAGTCACAACCTAGACAAAAAATATGCAAAATGCAGGAGTCCAGATAATAACCCCCTGTTACACATAAAAATCAACTAGAAATCTCCAAATGTTAAAAAAAAAAGGGATATCTTACATAATCAGTAATAATCTATGTGCGTGTGGTTTCTCAAGTAGATGAACTCTAATCATTTTAGTGGAATCAGATGAAGATTATTTATAATCAAGATAATCTAATCAATTTAAGGACTTAATCGAAGCAAAGTGACCTGAGTTACAGAGATGTTATCAATTCCTGATTTCTTTTGGGAAAAATGGCTTCCTGCAGGATTTTTTTCTTTTAATAATGTAAAAAAATATTTATGGGAAAATTCATACGCATATGCATAGTGCGTAGGTTTAAAAATGCACCTAATTTTACAGCATTGTTTCTCATATAGTCATTTTCCACTGGAACCATTTCTTATTGGCAATCTTTTAGTGAAGCGATGGGAGAAATAGAAACAGATTAGTAGGACAGCTGTGGCCTTATGTAGAGGAGTCAAGGGATTTCCCTGCTCAGAGAGAGAAAAAAAATTTTTTTACAAATGAAAAACTATTCAATTCAATCAGCCAGTAAGAGTGAACAAGATTTCCACAGTGTTCTGTCAAAAAAGGTTAATACAGATCTAAATTTGTGTCGATGGAAATGCATTTTCTTCTAAGTGCTAAACCTAATACTTTAGACTTTATCTCTTCTCCTTTTTCCTAGTATTGGCACAAAGGTTGCTTCAGCTGTGAGGTCTGCAAGATGGCCTTGAGCATGACGAACTACAAAGGCTTTGAGAAGAAACCTTACTGCACTATGTGAGTGTTCACAGCGTGCACCACCATGATGACTAAAACAAACACTTAAAATAGCTGGATAGCATCTGATTCTTTGTTAAGAGCTTGCAGTATATTTGTAAGAAAAAAAAACTGTATATAAAATATAAAAGATGTGGTTACCTTCCCTCTGAAGCCTCAGCATTAGGATTTCAGACGTAGACGTGGTGGTTTTTTTGTTTGTTTGCTTGCTTTTCTTTTGAGCCAGAAGGCACCTTATTTGGATGAAAGAGTGAAGTCCTAATTTATGAGGAAACACTAGCAAGCTTGTTCAGAAAGCTGCATCCTTAAACTGTACAGGTGATTCACACAGACACAGTGTGCTAACTAGAGCTAAGTAATTGACTAATAAAATGATTGAATTTCATTCATTAAATTTGAAGCATGGATGTCTTGGACAAGCTGTGTTTCGCAGCATGCCATATTATTAGTCAGATATTAATCGGTTTGCATTCACACACGACGTCCAGAGGTACAGTTCAGTGATACTGATTATTGGGGACGTTGGCGCACCTGTCAGTCAAAGGGCCCAACCACTTTAGGTCTCAACAAAATCCAAATGAGTGATTTCTTGAAAAAAATCCACTGTACAGTTATGCAAATGTTGTGAGTTTATTGCTGAATTTGGGCATTTTGACATGGGAGTCTATGAAGATTGACCCACTTTTGGAGCCAGCCTAAAATAGCCTTTAGGAGGCACTACAGTTTTTGGCATTTCACTTTTTCAGCCCCTTTAGGTTACTGCTTGTTATTAAGTAGCATTAGCTTCAATCAAAATCTATTCATTACACAACTGTAGCCACAAAATTATAATACATTGCATTATAAGCATTATTTACTACACCCTTTTTTTTCTCTATTATCTGTGCAAGGTGATACAACAGGTTTTGGTCGTTTCATCATAAACAAATCCACCACATGAGCAGAAGTTAAATTCTGAGGCGGCTGAGCAGGAGAAGCTGCAGACACCATGTGGAAGTGATGGAAAAGAGAAGTGTGAGCAGACAGATTGAATCATGTGATTCCAGTCATTCCTAAGGATTGACGTGAGATTAGACATTTGCTGTGCGATTGTTATTAAAAACCAACCTGGGTTCATCTGTTGTGCCTGTCACGTAATATTATAAGCCACAAATTCAAAATGAGTTGCAGAATGAACAAATTAATCAGTTCATTCAATTCAGTCTGACAACAGTTCACTTCTCCTGAAAATCAAATATAGCTAAAAACAAAGCAGCCAAGCATAAAGCCACTGAACACCCATAGGAAGAAGGCATTCAGCAAAACCTGAACTAAAATGTATGGAAAACTTCTAAAACAGTAAAGATAACAGTTATCCTGATCCTGCCCTCAAAGAGCCACTCGACAACCAAAACAGGAAACATATCAGCCAACCATATTGCTGGGCTGGATTTCATAGAGGATTGCTTCAAGCAGGACTTTGGTTAACACCAACCAATCTAATGACGGTCTAGCCGCTTAACTGGATAGATGGGTGGATGAGTGCATAATGTGAATCTTCATTTATGTAATTTCTTCCCTCCTGTTTTTTGGGGGGTTTTTTCTCCCCAGGCATTACCCCAAAACCTCCTTCACCATAGTGACCGACACCCCTGAGAATCTGCGTCTCAAACAACAGAGCATGCTTAATAGTCAGGTGAGACTTTAGCAGCTCAGGCCTGTCTCTGCTATCATTTCCGTCTCAGTTTTGACCGGCAGAGAAAGGAGATACTGTTTGAAAGCTCACTGCAGCATCATGGCTTGGTGTTACAGTATCTGTCAGTCCTGATTACCTCTTTTCCATCATCACAGTGTTGGTAGTGGTGCGAGAAATAACAGTTCTGCTTTTGGTGTCTTTGAGAACCAGATATGTCAGGGGACTGAATGTTACATTGTGATAGTTGGACATTTTAACAGAAGTTGCTTCAGCTCATGTTTGATTAAAATTAGCCCTGAATTTCCTGCCATGGCCCTCACACCACCACTGAGAGCAGTGATTCCAACTTTGGTGGCAGCAATTGTTTGGAGCTGTGCTGATGTCAGCTTTTTTGGCACCAGCACCCGTCTTTTTAAAGGTGGAAATAAGTGGAGCTTTTTCTAGGTTAAGCACTGGCAACAGCACCCCATTGGTGGAAACGTTCTATATATATCTCCTTTACTCAGCTTGGTATCAGAGCAGGAGATCAGGACGCAGATCTTCGCTCTGCTCTCATGACAATTGGATTCCTTTGATTAAATCAAAGGTACCCTTTGATGAGTTACTTAAATAAGGGCATGGTAGCTTAATTTTGAGACTCTACTTTTACAACGTGAGCCAATCTGACATTTGTGAAGTTCAAATGCATTTTGTCAGGAACTCTTGTAAGTGATCAGAGGTTTGAGAACATTTTTAAAAATACTCTCAGATTCGGTCTCCTTTTAGCCTCTGATGTGGTACCGGCCTCCTTTTCCCTGCCATCCCTGTTCTTAAGCTCTAATCTAATCACACTGTTCATGCCAACCTGTTCTAACCTGATCAAAGAGATAAGTCCTGCAAGTCACGCAAAATTAAAGAGATTCCTTCACAGATTAAACTTTAAGGATCATCTTGCCACTCAGCATTTTGAGGTGAAGCTTTTTTTTCCCTTTTAAAAGGACGAAAAAAGTCACGACTGCATTTCTACAAGACTCATGCAGACCTGTATTTGGGAGGCAGGATATCAAAATTTGCAGAGAATTGCTAAATTTAGTTAACTGAATACTGCATAACCTTATACCAGTTCGCATTTCCTGTTTATCAAGAAATCGTTTCTATAACAAAGAGCTGCAAAGTATTCACGCACACTTGCACGTTTGTTTTGAAATTTTCAAGTGCTTTAAAAGTAACTGCACAAGCTGATGAATGATCTTTTTTTTAGTTCCTAAGAAAAATGAGGGCTACTTGTTAAAGTCTGACTTGCGTAGGCCCATACTCTCCAAAATCAGTGTCCTCCTCGGTCATGCTAAAGTGTTTGCTGCAGATGCACTTAGGTGCTATTAACAGAATCATTAACATGAGCTTGATTGTTATTACAATAACTGAACAGCAATCTGGGTGTTTAACCTCTTAATTACCGAACTGTATGACTTCATTTTACATATAGTTGTAAAAATATGTAAATGGAATATAGCCTGGATCCCTGGGCCCATTCATAATGCCAGCAGTTAGGCTAAACCAATCGCGCAGGTATGCAGAACGCAAGCTTTAAAAGTACACAAAGAAATTATATTCCTAAAACAAGAAAAAATTGGTAAAAAAAATAAAATAATTAAAAGCTACCAGAAAAAAAAAATTGTTTCGATTCCAACACAGAGTGGATGTATATATTTTTACAATTTTACAGCAAATTGCAAAACATTTTATATTCAGTCTGCATTGCCAAGAAAAATCCTCCAAGTGAAACATTTGAATTTTGTGGATTATTCAGTACATAAACTGTTTCTGAAAAGAGAGGACACTGTTTTAAATGTAACTTTTTCAATGCAGTGAGCAATGCAAAGGTCTTATAGTGGCTGAAAAAATCTGAAAGGGGCGCGCTTTAAAGTCTAAAAATACATGAAACCATTTGATATTTTTGTAGCTCCATTGATGCCATCTATAAATGCATCAAACAGCACCGACTTTCTGTGCTGCTCTTTTGTTTCCTTTGTCACCATCTTGCTATTTTCAAGTGTTTCTGTGTCAACATGTGGTAATAAATCAAAACCATGCATGGTAAATATTAGCACGTCTGTTTTATGTGACCTACATCTGCCCAGTTCACTTGCATTCATTTATGCACAGCTCTTTTAAGGTCCCCACCACAACAATTCACCCGGGTTGAAGTGTAACCTTCAACCCGTGTAACCTTCTTTTGTAGATTTGCTGCTGTGCTTGCGATCATTGTCCTGTTGCATGACCAAATGTTGACCAAGCTTTAGCTGTCAGACAGATGGCCTCACGTTTGACTCTAGAATACTCTGGTATACAGAGGTTACGGTCATCCTAGATGACTCAGTGACTGCCCAGGTCCTGTGGCTGCAAAACCTCATGAGGTGTGAGGTGTATGAGGTGCTTGTTTGGTTTGCTGTTCATTATTGCTCCATCACCACTTTGTTCTCCTCTGTCGAAGGCACATTGTTCCAAAAGTCTTGCAGTTCGTTCAGATGCAACTTTGCAAACCTAAACCATACTGCCATGTAGGGCTGGGCGATAAGAGGAAATTTAACTGTTGGGAGTTTTTTTTGTTGTTTTTTTTTTTGGGGGGGGGTAATGATGCATTCGCAGCGTGTGGGAGAAAAAAACTGAATTACATGCAGACAGCTTAATATTGCCATGGCAATTTGTACTCGATGGTTACGATAAAGCCATTTTAACCATCGTACGTGGAAAAACTCTCAATACATCGAGTTTATTCAATATATCGCCTACCACCATGTAGAGGCTTTCTCCAACCAACCCTTCCAAACAAGCCAAAAATTGTTCCACCTTTTTTCTAATTTTGCGTTTATGAATTCTAGTATTATTATTATATTATTTTATTATTTAACATGCTAACTGAGGTCTGTAGGGTCTGATATGTAGCTCTTGGGGTTTTTTTTTTTTTTTTCATTTTTTTTTAGCATATCTT
>VVHJ01063873.1:0-15594 GCA_015107715.1 Tylochromis polylepis
TGTTTGTTTCAAATATTATATAACAAGACAAAGCTACAAACGTGAACACAATTTTTTTTCACTCTTAACTAACTGAAGCCTTTCATTGAACTACCAAATAAAGAAATTGGTCCTCTCTTTCTGGCCAGACACGTGGCAGCACTTCTGCTATAATTTTGTTCGTATTTAACAAAATAAAAATGCAGACATAAGTGTACACATTAGTTTTTGACTGCTAGTGAAAATTGTTTTCTTTACAAAGAACTCTCTCACTGAACTAACACAGCCAATCCCTCAACATGTCTGTACTCTCTGCTCATATTGCCTTCATATTAAATCATTTTTTGCTTTTTAAAGAACTTATTTTTACGTTGCACTCAACAACAAACAAATCCTCCCTAACAAAAAAGTAACTTCAAGGGCCAAATTGCATTATATTTCTTCACGTCAATATACGGGCCGCAAGTAGGGGTGACGTGGGCCACAAGTGGTCCCCGGGCTGTGAGGTTGAGACCCCTTGCCTAGAGACAACACTGATAACTTTAATCAGGACTAGCACAAATGTTTAAAAAGAAAATGACTTGGATCCAAACTAAATTTTATAGACGCTAAAACTGACAAAACACATGAAAAAACAAAAAATAAAATAAAAAACAAAGGTTTGTTCATACCATATCACTCAGTATCACAAATTATTGATATAGCATTAAGTTTAATTAGGTTTTAGTTCCGTCTAGAGCAACTAAACTGTTTTTGTTTGTTTTTTTGCTCATGTCTCTTAAATTGTAATAACTAAATAGATTATTTTAGATTCATAAGATTCAAAAAGTTACTCTAAATAACTTTTTTTTCTGATCGTGTTGTAGAAGGTGACAGGCCTCCGAGACATTGGAGTTGTTCATGTGCTTGTTTTATTTGCATTTCTTTTGTTACGGGTTTCTCTGAATGTGAAGGAAACAGAGAGCACTAAAGACTATAATAGGCTTAACAATGACTTGCCATGTGCTGTGTGTTTGTGTGTGTCTGTTTTGTATGTGTAGCTGCAGGGATATAAGTGAAGCAGACTGTACTGTCCCAGTGCCCTCTGACTTACAACTGTGTTGTTTTGATTTCAGCAGCAGTGTCAAAGTAAATCAAAGTGAATCTCTTCTTCTTTTTTTTCTTGTTTTTGCCCACAAACTCATATCTTGCACACTGTGGTACTTGGTTGAGTGAATGTGTGTCTAATTTTCCAACTCTTGTTTTATGAATTGATTGTTTAGCCTAATGGAGTCATTAATTTTGAGAGGTTTCATCATCAAAGCAATTGACAAATTGATGTAATTGCACTGCTGCATGAAAGAGCCAAAGGTATTGTATCTGTTTCTTTTAGGGGCATGAATATTTGTACCAATTCCCTGTTCCCTATTTTTTGCACACTCATTTACGATATTGTGAATTTATTTTGAAATTTTCGTACGGATTTTCTTACTAGAATACGTTTCTAAGCTTAAAAATTAAATAGAAAATGAGAAATAGCAGAGCAGAGTTTTTACTCTCACCTCATTAATGCAGGTAAATTCTGTCAGGTAGAGAAGCTTGATGCTAGAAATAGACTGTCTCAGCTTTAAACGGCACTGTGTTGGCAGTGAGTGTGTTCTTACTGAAGACAGAGTTGCTTCCAATTGGCCAGCTAAATCTCCTCATCCCTTCCACATACACTCTCTCACTGTCTCTCTCTCTCTCTCTCTTCCCTGTCTTGACTGATGTCGTGCTTATTCCAATCCCTGCAGAGCCGTGTGAGGCGAGGAACCAATAGCATGTCGGGGAAGGCGGAGCTAGGAGCAGTCGGCCAGCTTCAGGCAGAGATGCTGCATTTGGACCTCATCGATGGTGCTGACGGTTACCGTGGTGACAAAGAGTCCTCGAAGGCATCTGCAATTTCAACTCCGCCAGTCACCAAGGACCCTGCAGCACCTGTTACCATGGATACTTACCGGCCCAAGAGACCCACGACCCTTAACCTCTTCCCAATCGTGCCACGCACACAGGTATAGCCTGAATTAACCTTGTCCTCTCTCTCACGCACACACACATGCACTCACACAGCTACACAGTTTGTGGCAGATGGACAAATATTGATCAGTAATTGGGAGGACTGTGGGAATGTTTCAGTGTCTTTCTTTCAGGTTTTTTCACTCCACCTATATTGGAGCCTTCTCTCATACAAATAATACATTTGAAAACGGAAATATAACTGGATAACCTGCTTGACATCACCACTGGATTCACTACAATTGCTTCTCTGACAGGATGTGTTTTCTCCACTGAACAATAGCCTCAACTGTCATGACCGAGATTTTTTTTTTTTCCCCCTTGGTGCCCGTCTCTGTTTGCTTCAATGGCGCTTGAGCTCGTGACCATTTGTGTGTGTGTGAGTGTGTCTGTGTGTGTGTCCATGTAAATCAATCTATGTGAGGACCAACACCAAGAAGGAAGACATTTTGTTTAGGGTACTTTTAGGTTTTAGTTTTGGAATGGGAACTAAAGAATGTATAGTATCAATAAGGAGCAGCGGTGGGCAGTGGGCATACAAATGTGTGTAACCATGTTTGGGTTCACTGTGACAGTGAAGGTGTGTTTAAAAAATGATTTTGTACTATAGAACAGACATTTAGGTTTTTCTTTTTTCGTTCATTAATAAAACGTATGAATTAAAAATTGAGCATCACAATCTGCTAATTATGTTTTGATAGTGACAATGGTATAATTATGGTTTGAGTAGGTTTAGACATCAGAGTGAAATGGCTCAGTTTAGGGAAAGATGATGATAAGGGTTGAAGTACTTTGTTCAGATAAGGAAAACATCATCACTTGGGTCAAATGGTTATAAAAGCCTTGGTTGCCGTGGTTAAAGTATGAACTGATTTGGTTTAGGTAGTGTTTGTAGATTGTTAATAATTTCTTATAGAGTTACTTGAAGTTCAGGTCCTCATTCTTTTCTTGACTCCCTCCTTTATACCTGTAACGATTACCAGACCAGGACATTCATTATTAAAGGCTCTTGCTAATAATGTTGGTCTTCTTGGCTTGAGGACAGTGTCCAAGTTTGAATAAAACACATCTAATGTGCACAAAATCAAAACCTTCAGCTAGCTCCAGAATATGTTTCAACACCTGGACAAGCTTCACTGACGTTTCTTTTAGTGCTGGGAAGGAAAGTAGCATGTAGTGGGTGTATTAGAACTTGTTAGGTGAAAAGACCTTCCTACTGTTTCAGAGAATAAGGTTGGATAAACAATACAGTTACTTTGCCTTATAACTGAAACTATACAATAAAATGGGCTAAAAAGCTTTGCAGAGCTAAAGAGTCAGAAATCATGTTACATGACACATTACACTGTTAATTCAAATAATAAAGGATTTGTTGCCAAGACTTCTTGATGGAATTAATTTGAGAGAGAAAAAGGCAAAAACATGCCAGTCAAGAAAACAAATTAAATCATTTTATTCATGGGTTTACATCTGAAATCTAGAAAGATTTTCGTTGATACACTGAAATGTACTGAACTACCTCTACATATACATAGTAATGTATATAGTGAGTGAGTTTGCCCTCCTTGAGCGCAGGCAGTCAGCATAATCAGCCAAACATCTACAGCCTATTTGCCTGTGCTTTGTTCTTGATCTGGAAGCAAAGTCTGCTCTGCTCAGTGCTCTGCTTTGTTCCTGTAGGTTGTTTGAGCTGTCAGAACTGAAAAGTATAAAGGAAGTAATTGGTCTCAGTTATGTTTCAGCCAGGGAAATCTTCCTGTCTATTCCAACGCTGTTTGTTTACCTTTCATGCAGCAACTAGAAAAAAAAATCTAAACCAGTGTTAAAATATCTTGCTGTTAAGATTTGTAGTTTAATACATGGAATGGAAGTGAAGACAGAGCAACAGGCCACATCTTACATCAGATAAATTCATTAGCATTTACGAGTGTCAAGTTTTTACTTAAATCATAAAAGGCTTAAATTATTTAAAATACTTCTTGGTCAGAAAAAAAAAGTCATCAGGTGTGATCGAGGAAATCAGTGTATTATTATGTTTTAGTAAAATGAAACACAAAACAAAATCTCTGATTGAAATACCATCAGAATGGATAGATTGAGAAGACCATGTGGCATCATACAAAAACAAAATAACTGGTCTGTCATCGCTGAGGTAGATTTATTAAAGTATTGTTCTGTTATTGAGGCTAAATCAGTTGAGACAGAGGTGACAGTGAAGACTGAGTTTCACAGTGTGCATCCTTACTCAGCTGGAATAAGACAGACGATTTCTGATGATTGCCAGTCATTCATGTTTTTTCTCAGACTTTGAATTGTTAGAAGAGGAGTAGGCTGTGTACACTGGGCGACTATTTCCAGGTCAATGAGTCTGCAGAAATGCAAAAGTATACGGCACATTTTGCTCTGCATCGTTTGGCAGCGAGTCCCGTGTCTGAACAAAAGCATCTCTGATCGGGGTTAACACACTGAGGTTTTTTTTTCAAAAGCAGTATTTTTAAATCCAGTAATGTCAACAGGGTCATTTTGAGTAAGACTGTTAAGAGGTTGAATTGCATAAAGCCTGAAACAATCATTAAAAACCTGCTTGTGCAGTGGTCAAATAAATGAGGTAAAATTAGATTTCTTTACCCATTTTAAAATGAATACTCAGTTCTGATTCTGTCTGCCTTTTAGTTGTTATAGTATTTGAAGTATTTCGCAGTCAAAGATGCACAGTATAATGAATCTTTTGCAGTACTGAGGAGGGTACAGACCGTCTTCACTTTTGCTTCCCGATTGAAGTGATTCAGTGGCCAGAGAGACAGATGTCCCTCCGAGAAAGGATTAATCTAACTCTAATTACTTATCTGGCATGCTCCATATGTTGAAGTGCATGTGTGTTTGTGTGGCAGTGTGACTATATGGAAGGTCTACTTAGATTCAAGCAGGAACAACAGCAAAAAAAAGTAGCATATTGTGAGTTAAAATTGTTTTATAAAGTTTCAAGCTGACCTGGTTTTAATAGCCGTCTCTATTTTAAATTAATTTCATGCAGAAAATCCAAATATGGCAGGGGGGTCAAACAAGATGCAGCTGTGATAGGCTGAGACAGCTGTCAATTAAGGGGCCCATCTCACTCAAATGACTTTGAATCAGCTTCCGAGGTCTCCAAACACTTCTAGTTGGCAAGCTTATGTTCTGTTGTATCAAGTTCGTACAGATTTTAGTCACTGATTCACTCATCCGCTGAAACTGACTCCTCAGATATATGCAGTTGTTTCCTACCTGCTGATTCACTCTTTACCATGGCAACAGCCCCGTCTCCGCCTGGTACACGTAGATGGAAAAGTGAGTCATGTGTGGTGGGTGGACGGAGGAGGAGGAAAAGATGTTATTTTGTGCGTGCTGTCGTCACAGGAGTTTCCAGCTCTCCATCCATCTGTTGAAATCTCCGTTTAACTCTTCTGTTATCTACAACTGGGTGTTAAACCATAGTCTTTCTGTGGAAGCAGTAATAATAAGCCACTGAGTCGCAAAATATATCAGTCGTGATAATGATCAGATTCATAAGCTTGTTTGACAACTTTAACACCATGCTGAGAAGTGTTTCACTCACTGTGTTGTGACTGATTGTGGGTGTGGACTGGATGCACTGAGTTGTACCTAATTGCGCTCAGCAGAGATGTCACTGTGAGCAGCCGCACCCTGTAGGATCTGTTCACCAATCACCGATAAGTTGCTCTTTAAATGACTCCTTTCATTAATGACACTGTTCAGCGACCTCTCTTTTTCTGTACTTATAAATGAAAGTGTCCTGTAGATACCACACAGATGTTCATATAGATTTTTGAAACAAGGTTGATTTTGCTTTTATTTCTTCTTAATTTTCATATTTAGAAATTTACAGAAAGAAAGGAAACTTCACAAGTTTCATGATTTCAATCAACAATTACCCCCAAAACAGCTTAAAGAGGCTGTCTGACTGCGTGAGTGTGTTTCCCAGTGGCTTGTGTAAATGTCGGGTCCCTTTAAATGCACACCACGGAGCATGGACAAAAGAGTTCCTGCTCATTCAACAGAATAAAAGGTTTGTGTGTGCATGTGTGTATGTGAAGCGAGAGGAAGAGAGAGACGTGCACACACACACAGAAGTTGTATATGTTGTGTCAGGATCCAGAATTCAGTGAGCAACCCATCTCTGTTCCTCTTTTTTCTCTCTCTCCCTCCATACTCTCCATCTGTTGTTCCTTCTCTCCACTTCCTTCCTCTTCCTCCTTTTTCAGGACACGTTAAACAACAACTCCCTTGGTAAGAAATACAGTTGGCAGGAGAAGGTTTCAGGCTCATCCTCGCCCCTTAAAACAGGTGAGCTTTTCTTTCCCACATCATGTTTATGACCCATGTTTTAGTTTAGATACATTTTCTCATTTAGTTGATGATAACTGGGATGTGCAGGCCAGGATCCGACCTCTGATTTCGGTCATTGTTGTGTTAGTAACATTCAGTCAGCGTGGGCGTGTGTGATTTGCATTCAGTCTGACAGCTTGTGTGTCCCTGTGAACCTTGGGGACACTGCTCAGCCTTGGATTAGCTGCTGGGGCAAGTTGAGCTAGCTGAGGCTATGCTGTATATAGTGTGTGTGTGGTAGCCAGCTGAGGCTTAAAGCTAGCTGGGGGCTGTCATAGCTCATTGATGCTGATCTTTGGAGAGCACCATCCGAGGCTACAGTAACCAGATTCACAGCCAACAGTTAGAGAAACAGAAATATAACTTGTTAAGGCGACCTTTTAAAGGCAAACCTGGGGAAGAAGCTTCCAAAATCAGGAGAAATCAACTTTTATGCTCTATTCAAGCAATAGGGACAGAGTTTAGAACCTTTAGAGCACATTGTTCTGAGATGCTCTCCTTGTATTCCTCTATAAATTGTATAAATTGAAATAATGACAAGTGTAATAGTGTTATTGTCTGGGTGGTTTGGTTTTATTTGGATTGGATTGAATTTCATTAGGTGTGACTGCGAGTACTATAGTCGATTTGTCATTTGATATGTCAGACTCACTGAAAAAAGAAATGTAAATCTATTTACCCGCTAATGGTTTCAGTCTAAATCGACAGAGTAGAAGAAAACTGCAAGGGAAAGTTGAACATGTGGCATTTCAGGGGTCGCTTATTTAGAAATAGGCCCAGTTCTGGAGTGCCTCTGGTACACCCTTCCCGCCATTTATTTTTATAGTCGACATACGACCTTATGTCTTCACATAGCCCTACAAGCACCATTTTAAATTGGTTTTATTAGCCATCTGAGACAGCTCAGTTAAATCTGAATTGCAAATCAAATTGATACTGTGTAGAAGTAAGGAGAGGCCCAGACCTTTTTTTATTTTACTTTTTAAATATAATGAAAAGATTCTTGCCTGAAGTGCTTCTTGTATTCACACATTTAACATTTAAGTGAAAATGAAACAGATTTCATTTGAAATCAGTCCTGTCCTGAATTAGCCCCTCTGTTCTTTAAATGCCATTTAAAATACTCTGGAATGATGTGTGGATCCCCTGCCAATGGATTATGACATAACATGTCAATCACCTTCTCCTGGCTACACTCTGAATTTGATGAGTAATGGGGATTTGGCTGTGTAATCCTGACATCTGTTACCTAACCATTTCTACTTTTCTCTCTTTCTGTGTGTGCTTTATTTTATCTGCCTGTGCATTCGTTGCCATGTCTGTCTTCATGCATGTGTGCGCACTTGTTTGTCCATCATGTTTGCGTTTCTGCGTCATGTATGTTTGCTCCGTGTGCGCGTCTGGGCTTTGCTTGTGCATATGCGTCTGTGTGTGTGTTTGCGTGGGTGTCTGCATGTTTCTGCTCATGCCTGCTCTCCCTCTAGGTGATCTCACCCCTCCACGTGAGCACAGCTGTCTAAGCGACGAAGACAAGGTGCATGGTGGGGGAGCGCAGACCAAAGACCGCGGGACCTCTACCGACGCCCCCTGCAGACACAGTCACACCTCGGGACACTCGCACAGCTCATCTGCAGGGGCTGGGACACAGTCCAAGATTCAGGAGAAGCCACCGGCACCACCACCACCACAGAACTATACACCAGCTCCTCTATATCCTTCAGGGAAGGCGGATGGCAGTGGATCCCACAGGGAGAGGATTAGATACCACACAGATGTTCATATAGAACCAACAGAGGAGATCTATCTGACTCCTGTGCAACGTTCCGCAGATCCCCTGGAACCCCCCACTGTCCAGGACCGGCCTTTCCTCTCACAGCAGACTGAGCAGGGCCGCATGTCCATTAGCTCTGACACAGAGGGACCACCTCCTTATCAGCCCCTCCCGGACCGGACCAACCCCTCCATCTATGAGGAGGACGAGATCTATGTCCCCCCACCGTCATATGCTTCCTGTGTAGAGTCTCTCATCACGCCACCTAGCATGGCTGTGTCAGCTCACTCCTCCCATGCGCTGGACCTCAGCCTAAAGGGGACAAATACAGGAGCCGGGGTCATGCTCAGGGCTGGGTCATCAGTTGAGTATGTTGATGCCACAGATGAAAGCTACTGTGGGGAGGACGAGGATGTGGACAGGATAATGGACGCAAAGATGAGAAAGGGAGCCGCCCCACCGAGGACTTCCATGAGCTCAGAGGCCAGCGGCCTGACATATGACTCAGTTAAATATACATTGGTGGTGGATGAACACGCTCAGCTTGAGTTAGTCAGTCTCCGGCAGTGTTACCAAGGCTACAGTGATGACAGCGACTCGGCCACCGTCTATGACAACTGCGTCTCGTCTCCATATGAGTCAGCCATCGGAGAGGAGTATGAGGAAGAGGAAGAGGAAGAGGAGCATGACCCTCGGATAGGAGGAGTGCGTCGAGAGGCCACAGCATGCCTCTCTGAGGATTCTACTCCGGAGGCGGACCTCCACTTCTCCAAGAAGTTCCTCAATGTCTTCATGAATGGGCGCTCTCGCTCCTCCAGTAAGTCTGGTAAAAACTCAGGTCCAAACATAAATGGTGGCGATGGCTAGCATTTAGCTTTTAGTTTGTTTTTCTGGTGTGTAACTAGTGTAAAGGCTTCTCGAAGAAACTCTCTTTGGTTAGCAAATGTGATAGTCTGACAATGCTGCTGGCAGTTTGGGGTTTTTTTGTTTGTTTGTTTTTTACAATTTTCCCCTTTAATCCATTAACTAAATTTCTGAGACTTGCTTGTAAATGCCAGGAAGCATATCAGCACTACTGGCTGGTGCTCTGCCTAATTCCCTTTAAATATACAATAACACCACAGTCAGTGGTGTCTAGCCAAACTGGCAACAATCGCTATTCAAGGCTTAAAGCAGTGCAGCTGATGAAGCAAAGCCACAGGAATGTTCAGGAATCAAAATTTTGTCATACACTAAACATAGTCATCCACATGACTGTCCTAACTGTGGAGTAATACAATACTAAGCTGTACTGATACACAGTATTTGCAGAGTAGCAGTAATATTTTCTTTTTATTTTAAAATGATGTCAGCTCTGCTTTTAGGTCTCGTGAATAAAAGCAGCAGACTGGACATTTAAATGACCTGTTTAGTGAAAAGTCTTGGATTTGTGTCCTCTCTTCTGCTGTCCAGAGAAAACGCACATCCAGAAAGATGTCAGTGAGGTGTTTTAGTTCTAGACATGGTTTATGACGTACTGTTGAGAAAGACCCATGAAGAAAGTATAGTATATATAGTATAGTATAGATGACATTCCTCTTTGTTTTCAGTAAGTTGAACCTGTATTTGTTCATAGAGTGTGTATTTGTACACAGACTTATTGCAATATTGAGAGAGTAGCAGCTCAGGGTGTGTTTGCTGCCTTGCTGTAATATACAAGTATTTCTGAAGAGGACTGGGAGCTGCATTATTTACAAAGTTCTCCACCATCTTACCATTGTGTTCTTGTACAGATGAGGATTGAAATAAATGTGGCACAATTAAAAATTGGCATTGAGACACAAGGACATTTTTGTCAGTTCTGGCCCTCTGTTGCAGATTAAGAAGAATCCTGGTAAACTAATTTCCAATTTTTTATTGTTAAACTTCCCAATCTGAGTAAAGGGGCATCGCTTGATGTAATTTTGTGCCACTTCCACTGGAGGATTTATACTTTTTTCAATATGAAACAGAACAGGGATGCACTGATTGTGAAATTCTGAAAATATCTACTGAGTAAAAAAGCCTAGATGAGACTTTGAAAGTCTAAGACTAATTAAACTGTAAGTCTCACCTGTTTAATTAGCTATTCACTCGCTGGGCCCACGTCCTCATTTTAGGTTTGACAGTGTTTTAGTGGCTAAAAGGTGAACGGCTTAGACATGAGTTGAGCTGCGGTTTGGGGAAGGCCTCGAAGGGGACTGGCGGCGGCTCCCGGGCCTGGCAGATCCCGGTGTACTAAATAGAAGTGAAGAAGTGAAAGAACTGAAAAGGGGAGGGAGGGTGGGGCACGTAAACGAGAACGAACAGCTTGTAGAACTGGGGGAACATATATAGATAAGAACCGGAAGGAGCGTGTTTGGAGGCGTGGTCCCGCTCCTGAAATTCAGATACTTTATCTCCAGTTAACTTCTCAACGTACACCTGACTCATTTAAGGTGGCATGCTACTGGAAAGGCAGACAAACAAAACTTATTTTAAATTGTTGTCTATTTCCAGTTATACGTAAAGATTAGTTTTAATACAAATTCTAGAAGCAGTAAGGGACAGCAAAACATTTAAAAGTTCCTGCTTGGTTTTAAGTTACAAGAAACAAGAACACCTATTCTGACTGCAGAGGCTCTTGAGTGGTCCATCTCTTACTTGGAAAAAACAACTTTTTTTTACAACTCTATCAAAGTTTGAAATCTTCATCAGGTCACATCATATGTGGAATGCTCCGAGGATTTACTCAGTGTCATTTTCATTTCCTTATCTCCTGGAGATTTGGCATGTTGGTATACAGCACATATGTATTTTGACCTGTGGGGTTGCCTGGGAATCACCCTCATATTCACTTATCGGTGTACAAATTGCATTAATACCATTTATTAATATCACCCCTACACCTTTTGCACTTGTGCATCCTCATATTAGTATACTCACCTCCACGTTTCATCACAGTTCAGTCACTGTGATTAACTGTAGATAGACAGATATAGAATATACGGCATCACTTTATACATGTTATGCAATGTATAAAGGAACATGTGAAATTAAATTTAGCTATATGATGTCTGGAACCTGTGTTTGCACTGATGTACCCACTTAGCAGTAAGTGGAGTGAAAGCGTTTTTAAAGAGGGCTTCGATTGTGGATTCAGCAAAACAGGTTCATAAGTTACCACCGTATTTCTTAGAACTGTACTGTGAAAATGTTAAACTGAATTTGTAATACCACAAATTAGACAATGTGTGCAATGGTTTTGTATCAAAGGCAGACTATTATACTGGGATTTTAGACCTAGCAATGGAGTGCGTAAGGTGAACTAGGGGTCAAAGGAGCTGAACATAAGAATAAAAGAATGAGCAGGAGAAGGAAGGAAATAGAGCATAGAATAGAATGAGGGCGAGAAGGTAGGAGCAGGAGAGCAAGTCCCTGGTGGGCACTTCCTGGCTAAATCTCTCTTCTGCTCTCTGCCTGTCTCTCCTCTCTCCTAGTGCTAATTAATTGGACTGGGGAATCAACGCTCTCATCTTAAATCTGCTCCTTAATTGAGCAGTCCTTTCTAGCAGCATCAGACAGCTCAGCATGCATCTTCTGCATGATTTGGAGCTAAACGCACTGTCACTTTTTTACCCACCACACAACTCGTAAAGCACTATCAAGCCAATCAAATAGCAGCTACAGTTAGCATGTTGCCATTTTCAAATCCCTTAATTTTGCAGTAACTTACCTTCATTAAAGGTGAAAATGAAATGTTGTACTGGGAGTAATTCACTCAGACTCAATAAAATAGTGAAAATTGTTTTAATTTTGGGTAATAAGCTTATTTGCTTTCTTGTCACAAGTTACACAGGAAGACAGCGTTTGCAGTGTAGTGAAATTATAGCCAGCAGACAGTTGGCTTATCTTAATGTGATTACTGCAAACAAAAGGAAACAGCTACACTGACTCTGTGTGGAAAAAACAAAGTCGGCTAACCAGCCCCTCTGAAGCTCACTAATTAGCATGTTATCTTTCATGTATTTAATGTGTACATTAACCAAATGTAAAAATGACAACTTATGTATGTGTGCGTGCGCTTTTTCTTTTCTTTATTAATTAATTTTTTTTTGTTCCATTCATTTTTTTCTGCTCAAGAAATGAATGGAACATTTTAATAATTTTAACTTTTTTTTTTTTTCATGTGTGTATGTGATTTTGAATCCGAAGGGTTGATGATTCTGGTTCTCACTGGCAATTCTTGTATGTTTTTGCATGTCTGAAAGGATTTTCAAGCTGAATAATTCATTCATCAAAATCCCCACACTGTGACTGGATGCATTTATTTGAGCAGTATATCATATCATGGACAGATGAAATGACTTTATGGAATCAGTCACTTCTAGAAGCTAAAAACTAGTGGGGTACATCACCTGCACAATTGCACATTTCTAACTATTTCTATACAAATGAGGGTAGGGTCTTTACTTTACAATATAAAGCACCTTGGGGCCACCGTTATAGTGATTTGGCGCTATATAAATAAAATTGAATTGACTTAAATTGAATTGAATTGAATCAAGCAAAACACTGTATTGTTTACATGTGAGCTTTCGAGTTGCTGGTAAGTATATTTTACTTTCAAGTTGCACCATGCTGACTGTTTCCAGTCTATGTGTAAGCTCATGCTGGCTGGCTGTCTTTACTGCAAATATAAGAAGTATCAATCCTATTGCAAGAGAGTGAGTCGAAGCCTTATACTGTGTGCTCTGACCTTACTTACATACAATACACTGCATTGTTTTTTTCATGCAGTAAGTCATCTGGTTAGATGAACATTATGAAACTGATATAACATTTCAATTTAATTGTATTTATATCACACAGTTGTCTCAAAGTGCTTCATATTGTAAGGTAAAGACCCTCCAATAATACAGAGAAAACCCCAACAATCACACAACACCCTATGAGCTAGCACTTGGCGACACTGAGAAGGAAAAACTCCCTTTTAACAGGAAGAAATCTGAACCAGACTCTGGGAGGGGCAGCCATCTGCTGCGACTGCTTGGGCGTAAGGGGAGGAAGACAGGACAAAAGACACATGTGGAAAAGAGCCAGAGATTAATAATAACTAATGATTAAATGCAGAGTGGTGTGTAAGCACATCACTGATTTAAAAAATATATAGTATGGAACTCCAAATATATTTAAAGTGAAGCAGTATATGATGTTTCTGCCACTCATTCTGCCACTACCTAATATTAATGCGACAAATAACTTTTCATTGGATCTTAATAATGTCGTGTTGTGGTTACCCATTGAGGTTGTTTTATGATCACATTACCAGTGTTACCTTATACTGCTGTTTGCATGGAGGATCTACCTATAAGAACATGAAGTAATCTGTACAACATCAACTGCTCTATTGTCACTCAGTACGCCAACAAAACCTCTTTTATTGCTGGTGGTCTGTGGTCTTGAGATACTTTCTGCCACCATAAATCATGACAGACAGTTTGCCTGTTTTTATAGGATTAACTGTTGAAACATAGGTAAAGGAAAAAAAATGTATATAAGGTGTTTGAAGTGATATGTCATGGCCACGTCAGTTCATACGTCTATCTTTCACTGAGAAATGCTTTTTACTTGAGTAGCTTTCAGGAGGAGACCAAGCATAAAAGAAAATGTGAACATATATGCCTGAAAATCAAATCTGGTTCTACTTATGAGAAGTTCCCGCCCATTTCTACTCTTGTTTCCACAGTGGTGAATGGTTACACGTGCACACACACACACACACACACACACACACACACACACACACACACACACACACACACACACACACACACACACACACACACACACACACACACACACACACACACATTAGAAACAAGGTCTAATAGTTTGGTGTGCACACATACAGAGTGCTTGTCCAGCACTGTAGTCCTTTGATTCTCTGTCTTGGAATGAGGTGGTGATGTCATTGTTCCTCTGGGGTTTCTGGGATGAGGTCACTCAGGGGCAACACAACCTTGGAGTCATCTGTCTTTTCTGCCCTCCCGCCCTCCCCTCCTCTTCACACCCAAGGTGGAGGCAGGAGGAGAAGTCTTAAATGCTACCTTTCTTCTCCATGCATTTTTTTTCTATACAGAGGTCTACCCTCTCTCATCTCGCTCTCACCTGGATTGAATTGAAAAGTTGTAGTGTCTCAAGCTTGACTTTAACCTGATCCCCTCATATTTTTTTGTACTGAGAGGTAAAAGGAGGGATGCTTCACAGCAGAATCAAAGTCTGGTTTTGTTGATGTGAACTATCAGAATGCACCCATATGCTAAATCGATCACATTTAATATGTTACACAAAATAAAACTAGAGGTGGGGAAGAAGCTGTTTTGCAGGTACTTTCCCTCTCTCATTTTTTTTAAGTGATCATAACAGGTGTTTGTCAGTCCACCTCATGCTTTGAACTGTTGACCAGGGAAGAAAGCTTGAGTAAAGCAATATCACAATTTCTGATGGTTTCCTCAGTATACAGAAAAAAAAAATTCAGTGAAGTGGCTGAAATTATCCATAAATGAAATTAATGCAAACATCTGTTAGAGTTCTGCGTGTATGCATCAAAGTGGAACTCATCTGGTATTTTCATTTAGTTTATGGGTAAAGTATAGTGCAGACTTTATCTATGACTGTAGCCCATAATCCAGTGGATGAATCTACTCTAATCCCAGCATAAACACACAAACACAGCTTATCAAACAGAAACAATCGTCATTATAGACACAAGGCTGCACAGTCAAATACACATTGTTATGCTGAAATAAAATAGTGCAGACCCATCAAAACCATTTTCCAAGTGGCTCATGCAAACATGTGTGTGAGTGTCAGTGTCTCATACATGGATGCTTACCCAAAAAAATGTCTGTCCAATTTTTTTTTTCTATGTGTTGTGTTCACAGTCATGTGTGTAATTTGTCCTGTTAATCAGAATGGGGCAGAGGTAAACATGACTTTTGGGACAGGGAGAACAGCAAGTGAATTACAGTGAGCTCACAGTGGTCATTATCCTTTTGCTCCATCCGTGGAACTCCTGTGTTCCCTAGAAGCACCTGGTCCTGCCTCCACCCTTTCCCTCTCTCTTACTGCCCCAGCACAGGTCGATGCAGTAAGGCAGGGCAGCCCGAGGGTTCAAGGGTCCCAGCTGTGTAAATGTTTTCAGTTGCTGTGTGACTGGAGCTGGGTCCTTCTTTTTGATCACACGCCAAGACAAGCCCAGCCTTGGTTGTTCTTGGCAGCTGCTGGGGACGAAAGAATGTCAGCATGACTTTAAAAATATGACGGTTTGTAATTTGGACCACAGACTGAAAACTGAGCCGCTGGTACAGTTTGTGATCGTCTAATTATGCCACCCCCTCCCACCCCTTCTTTGATTCCCTCCC
>VVHJ01063873.1:33038-46431 GCA_015107715.1 Tylochromis polylepis
GGATATAAATCTTTTTTTTTTTTTTTTAACTCATATTAAGCTGCGTGTTTTCCAGAAAGCAATATTCTGGAACAAAGAAGTCATTCAGCAGTCACTGTCATCAAAACAGAAAAAAAACCTAAACCTCAGATAACCAATTTCTTCCGTCGTTGCTGTCTTCCTTGTCCTTCGCGACCAAATCTTGACGGCTCTGTCCAGAGTTGGAAGGCAAACTCAGGACATCTGCTTCTCTGCTTCACCAAGACATGGCAGAGATTCTGACACAGGGTATCAGGGTAATCTGACAAGACAAGCTTCATGTTTTATCGGAGCGTTCAAAAAATGTGCCGCCGTCGCCCTTGCTTGTGTCTTCCGTACATCATTCTGTCTTCTTCTTGACTGTTATGCGACACGTAGGTGGCATTGAAATGGAATGTCCTGGAAAACAGATGAAAGAGGGGAGAAAAGGAAAGAGAGGGAAAAAGCGGGAGAGAGAAAGAGAAAGAGGAGTCAGACCCATGACCTCTTCGGCCGTGCGATGTGTCTGGAGCTGGCAGGGGACGCAATTGAGAGTGACACTCCTGGTTGGAGCTGCCAAACTGCCACTTCCTGTCCTCTTTATTCACACATAGCAGGAGTTTAAGCTGGATGTTTGAAGAACAGAGAACAGACATGTGTCTCCTTGTACAGCCATCGCGTCTGACTGTCATTATTGTGGTACACAACCACTCCATCAAAGCCATGGGCTGACACGCATCTGCCAAACAAGGATGAAAAAGTAGGGGAAATGATAGGAAAGCAGTATAATGGGTCAAGATTCCAGATTGTGTGTGTGTGTGTGTGTGTGTGTGTGAGAGGGTGTTTTTCTTATAATTGACTGAAACATGAAACTTTTGTTGTCATCACTGTTCCTTTTTCTTCAACTCTTTTCCTTTTGTTCAGCGCCTCCTCTGCTCTATCATTGGATTTGGGAATCCTCGGTGGCTCAGCGCGATCAAATTGCTGCAGAATTGGAGAAATTGGACTCATAATTTTGATGTTTTGTGTTGAATAACCCTTTAACTTTGTTAGGATCAAGTTTGTCACTCTTTCTCTTGTGCTCTCTCCTTTAATGGCTTTGTTTTTCTCCTTCCTAGCATCCCTAATAATGCTTGCGCCTGAGATTGGTCACTTTCACCAATACAAATAAGATTCAAAGCCATGTGTCCAGCTGCAGGTTTTCATTGAATTCTGTCCCCTTAGGTCAAGTTTGTTTTATTTCTCTGATATTCTTTCCTGCCTTTGTCTTACCACTATATCCATCTCTGTTTCTGCCCTTTTCTCTTTTTCCTTTCTCTCTCCGCACAGACACACACTATCTCGCTCGCATACACGCACACATTATCCTTGGGCTATTACCAGGATAAGTCAATTTGATCCATCCAAGGCAGTGGATGTCATTTTATTCATATATTTTCAAGCCTAGTGACTTTATTAAAGGCTACTGCTTCAATCTATCCTGAATGGATGAATGCACCCACTGATGAAACACAGGAAAAAATGAGGCCCACACAGCCTGAAATGACCACAGCCAATCAGCCTGTCATTTTCAAACATGTTCTAGAATTCTGTGTTTTATATGCAATCGAAAACAGCTTGGTGATTTTGAAGCTTTTGGCACAATGTTTTCTATTCATCTGTGAGTGAAGAGACAGAGAGCTGCCTGCCCGCCTTCCAATGACAAGAGAATGGCTGTTGAGACTTCCAGCTTGGGGGAAAAAATGAGATGTTACAGTCAGTGGAGGCACAGAGCAGAGAAAGTTGGAGATGAGACAAAAATGTGTCTATTCATGCCAACTGGTGTCCTGACCCTCCTCCAGGCTGCCATTGCCTTCTGTCAGGAGAGGGAATTAAAGGGCCATTCACGAGACATGGAGACTTCCACTTCTTTTTGGCCAGGCCTTGCAACTTCTGCTCTTCTGCTTTTCTGGTCAGCTCCGGTACCTTGTAGGTGCTGGGAAAAAAAAAAGGATTTCTAGGATTTCTTCATAAAGAAAGAGATCCTGTCTCTTTAAGGTCAGTAAGGAGATACCAGAATCCACAGAGCCAACTAGTCTACCAGAGTAGAGAGGAAGGTCATATAGAGTTCAGAGTGAGAGCACTGACTTATGGCTGTAGAGGGACTCTAGTGTTGGCTGCTGGACCTCAAAGACCAGCCTTCACTGGCTGTGAACCAGTTGGTTCAAGCTGAGACCGGACCAAGGACACCGAGAACTGGACTTCAGTCACAGTGCACTGAGAATGCCATTAACTGGATCATCTGTTCTTTCCCTGCTGAGACAGCAACTTGATGAAATTAGATGACATCCCAGCTAATCAGTAGGCTTGTTAACTATAAAATATATATATAAATATGCAAAATGTGACCAGATGATCCAGATCTGTGTCTGGAAGGTTAGCAAAAATATGATGTAAATTACAGCTGTAAAAATATTGCAATTACTGCAATACAACTGTATTTCATATGAAAGAAAATGATAGCCTTTCTTGGTGAATACAGTCCTCAACACTGTATTCACCAGAACATGGACTCAACAAGATCAAAGGAGCAAAAGCAACAGCCCCCTAAAGTTTTCCAAAGATCTTATATTCAAGAGAAATCTTTCTGTAAACACACAGAGTTGTTCAGCTGACCACAGTGAAATATAAAGCATATCTTCTTTGATGCTTTTTAAGAGACTGCTCAAAGACTCCCGTGAACAACCGGAATTATGTCGGGAACTACACCCTTGTCACATAATAGTGGTAAATCATAGCCTTAAACAGCCATCAACATTAGAGCTTACTGGAAGAGGTCAGGGTCACTGGGAAATCATAAACTTTAACACTTTAAAAGGTACCGTACTTATTATTTGCAGCTGGTTGATGTGGGCCTTAGAACCTTTTTACATTTAAATTTCAGAAAGCCATTCACTGGTGTAAATGCTAGAAACTGGGAGTGGACTCATACGGCACAATAATGCGCCCTTTAAAAAAACAACGAAAAACCCCAAGTGTACTACTAATACTACGGAAAAAGTCAAAAACATTAGGTAGCAGAGAACTGTATATGCAATTTTCTGAACAGCTACCGTGACAGAGAGCCATTTGCCGTGGTGGAGCATCGGGGTGCAAGCGTTGTAATTGTATAAAACATGAAAGGGATGATTACCAACCGCAACTCAAATGGAATTTGCATAGACAGTCATTTAAAAAAAAAAAAAACCTAAAAAAAATTTTCAAGCTATCAGGAACTGCTAGCTGATTAACATCTCAGTGCTACAAGAGAGTGAACCGAGAAGCTCAGCACCATCCAAAAAACATTAAGACTAGAACGAGAACATAGCGCTCATAAAGAGTTAGACAGCACAGAGAGTTTGCATCCACAAGGTGACCCGGATCACATCACGCTTTGACAACATCCCATAGCCTCACTGCTTTCTCTTTGACTTAACTACACCAAACAATAAACTAGAGTCTCCCACTGCTGTACAAAAGAGAGATATGTGCGAGTGCATGTGTGTGACAGTTACAAAATCTAAATTCATCCCCTATTGCCTTCGAAATCCTCCTGCATCTCTCCGCCGCCCCTTCCACCCTCTTCAACTATCAGAGCTGTATCGTTTTGCAAACCTCTGCGGTGATGTTGTCAGGCTTCTTTCTGTGAAGTGGCCCCAGCTATAAAACAACAGTGACGTGAGTGATTGATCCAGCAATGAGGATGGCAATACTCCTCTGCATCAATATGAAGGCAGCCTGCGGGACTGGAGCCCTTTCAGACAGCTCTCTGTTTCTCCTCAGAGGAAAAATCCATACACAATTGATGGCAGTTCAAAGAGAGGCTTTATTGTGGGATATCAAATAAAACATCAGAGAACACAGAGAACGGGAGAGAGAGAGATAGAATGAAAGAGTGCATGTGAGTGAGTGAGAGAGCATGGGTGTGAAAGAGGGGGAGACAGAGAGAGTGATCTGCATTTTGCTTTATCTCCTCTTTGCACCTGAATGGTAATGAACTGGCTTAGATGAGACTGAGAGACTTCATCGTTTCCAGAGGACTTGCAAACAGCATGTGGATGTCAACAGTATCTATGGCACAATTACACTATATGATCCTACACAAAAATGGTATGCAGATACCAGGTGACTGTGTAGGAATGAAGACAACCTAGATAGGCCGGTAAAAGTGTTAAGTATTTATAGGGTTATTTCAGGGTATAACAAAAGAGTGGAAGTAAGAACGAGAGATATCAGTCGTTTCCTGTCTGTTCTCTGCAGCCTGGCCTCCAGCAAACCCTGTTATGATTTCATCAGCACTGCTTCTAATCCACTTACTTAATGAAATACATAATTAACACAGCTTAATTGTGGTAGGGACAGCTTTGACTGAAATCATTTCCTGTGGCCACTGTGTGCTGTAATTGAATGTGTTCTTCACACCCGATCAGGACCTTTGGATTGAAGCAGAAGAGGTTTGTTGGTTTTCCTTTAATTAGTTCTTTTGTTTGGTGAAATAAGAATCCTTCTGGCTTCCTTTCTGTCACCAGCATCTATTTGTGTATTTGCTGAATGGACGTACACCAACTCAATTATAGCGATCGTATTTTAATGTATATTACATTATGCATTATTTTTAAAGGCAAAATTACACCAGTAAATCAAATATGGAACGTTACTTCCTTAGTATTACTTCATACTTTTGTCTTCAGAAACAACTTGTGTTTTAAATTGCATTTAACTACATAAACTGTGTTTCGTGTATGAATTTGATTATATATTAGGTCATATATATGTTTTGTTTTGATAAAGAAACGGACAAAAATGATTTAATATATTTAATTTGCTGAACATAGAACCAGTTTTAATTATAATAAAAAGCCCAGATTAAACAAAGACATTACGCATCAAAGCAAGGTAATATCTTTACTCATAACTGGTTGCGTTTCATAATGCATGCTTTTGCTTTGATTTCTATTCACTCTCCTGCTTTCTCTCTCTCACTCCCGCCATCTTCTCTCTCTGTTGCACTTTGGCCATGATTGATCGATGTGTCAGGTATGATGGGGCATCATGGTGTTAGAGCGGGTTTTGCAGCTCGGTCATGTGACCGCAGCAGATGGCACAGCTGAGTATTAAAGTGGGTTCACCTGCTGTTTGCTCTCCTGCTTCCTGCTTTACTGCTATCAAATACCACCAAGGGAGAGCGAAGGAGTGAGGCAAGGAGCTGGGAAGGAGGGAGGGAGGGAGGTGAAAGAAGAGTTGCCAGCTAGGATGGGAGGGAGGGAGTGCAGGTTTTAGAACGACAGCGCAGGAGAGTAGACAAATGGGAGGAGAGATAAAAACAGGGAGATGAGATGAAGGGATTATGAGTTAGGATGAGGGAAATATGTGCAACTGTGCGCACGGAAAGCATGCAAAAATGAATCCTCTTTATTTGTTCATTTATATCTTTCTCTTAATTTTCTTCTGTGTTGTTTCCATTTTGCTCTCTCCCTCTCTCTCTCTCTCTCTCTCTCTCTCTTAGTCATAAGGCTGAAATCTTAAGCTCATAATGATGGGATGTGGTCTAGGATCCATTTAACACCCGTTCCAGACCAGCGGATGAGTACAGATAGAGGGGCTTAAGAGACGCACAAAGTAACTATGACTGATTGCTGAGACTGGTGACTCCAAGGGACATCCTCTATGTAATTCTCTTAGTGTAGCATAATATCATTTATCCCACAAATAGGCATATGACCCTGCAGTACCCGTGTCACTCAGAGTTCAAGACTCTGGGAGTGCACTCGAAGGACAGGACACACTCATAATTATATACAATCGGGTTAGCGCACACACATAAACGTACATTATATTTTATCCACATGCCTGCGCCCTGCACTAATGGCGCTGAATAAACACAAGCACACATGGTTACAGATAAGAAACATCATTCACACGTACAGTAGGCACACATGCTCATTACATATGCATAACCAGCATAAAGCGCTGAGGGCACTGCTGACTAATAGAAGCACTCTATGAGGCCCGCAAACATAAGCGCGTTATCAGTGATGAATTCCACCACACCTACCCACCTTGACAGCAGTCCAACCGACAGCCTCCTCGGCTGCTATCTGCCCTCTACAGCCCTGCTCCTGGGCTGTTTGAGAATGAGTGGCAGGTGTGTGTAAATGCTGCTGCCGATATGTCACAGGCACCAATCTGCAGTCCCCGGGGATTCTACTGGGAGTTCAGCCTGAGTATCACACCGCGGAGAAAACAATTTCTGCTGCCAATACTCCCGCGCAGATGAGAAATGTTTTAATATTTGCTGCTGCTTTATGGCTGCCGCTGTGACAGTGATGGAGAAAATGTCAGCTTTTTCCACCCTTAAATGCCACTCTTTGTCTCAGTCTGTTTCTTTTCATTGATCTCTGCCTCTGCCTCGGAATCAATAAGGTCCACCAAACAGTCGCTTGTCTGAGAATGCATTGCCGTTTTCCCCTTCTCAAACCTTTCAGCAATGCAGAATTTCGCACTTTACTTTCTTTGCCTAATTAGTTATCCAATACGAGCCTGGCTTGCGTAAGGCAACATGTACAAAAGGAGAAATAGCGTTGTAATTCCACAGCTGATTTAGTTGTCAGTCACTGGAAAGTTGTGCCCCCCTCCCCACTCGAGAGAATGTGAGTATGCTCACTTTACTTTCTTTGGCAGAGTTGTAGTGTTGTGTGTTTTGTCTAACTGCAGCAACATTTGGACCAATAATAGCAGCACAAAGAAGACAACAATGCCTCGCTTCTTCCCTCCAGCTACTCCAGGGCTCAGCAGAAGCTTGTCAATAGTAACTGACCCAAACTTGCACCCTCATGGGGTGAAGGGTAATTCAGTCAGTGTTGTCACTCAGCTGCAGTCCCTCTTCTGCTCTCCCCTCTGGTGCAGCCACAAAGATAGAAGAACAAAGGAAAGAGAGCACTAATAGTTTAAGGCTCGACCAGGATAGTGAATGTTTTCCATCGGCTACGGCCTGTAGGAATAGATGGGTGCTGGGCCCAGTGTCAATCTCAATCAGGTTTTGTGATGTCAAAAATATACACACACGTCCTTAAAATCACACATTTCATTAGATGTATGAAAGTTTAAGATTAACATAGGGATAACAATAGGTCTGTTTAGCCAAATCACTGATTCTGGGGTCATTTGGGGGGCGTCGGGCAGCGTGATGATATAATATAACGCATCGCTTCTCTTACACGTCGTCGGGGCAGACAATTAAAGGTTTGTTCTCATAAGAAATGTCATCCATTCCTGAGGGTGGAGAAGGAGGAAGAGGAGGGAACATGAAACTGATCCCTCCTGAGACTTTCTGGACAATGCATTGTGTTTTTAGACATTTACTGAAACACACACACACACACATTGCTATATTCTACTATAGCATATAAACACATGCAAAAAATTCATATGCTCTTAAAATGTAACAATACATATATAGTGTATGCTGTGATTCCTCTTCCATAAAGACAGGAAGCAGATGTATAATACCTGGAAGCACCAAACTTCACTCATATCGCAGGCAGTTACAGGTTCATGTTTAAAGCAAGTTCACCACTTAAAAGGGTTTACAGTTCACTTTAACAATTTACATGTTTTCCCTGTGGTCCACTACAGTTCAATCAATATTTACAGCATGAGCAGCTGTCTCCCAAATCCTGTTTCTGACCTTTCATGTTATTCTGGCAGTCATCGTACAAGCAAACAAGTTGTTCACCTGCTGTGCAATAAAGAGCAACGAGCTTTTGAACTATAAAATGCCGACTTGTTTCAGGGATCCAAAGACTTGTAGTGTGTTTTATGAAATTAGTTCAAACACTTGAAATAAATAATTCCAGATTAGTTCTCCTTAATGATGAGAGTTAGATGGAAAAACTGATTGTGCTTTCTTATATGTCAATATTATAAAGGCTAGATCTGCCACAGCTTTTTTTAAAATATGTATACATGTTCATCTTTGCAGTGAACAACAATGGAAATAAAGAATGTGACACTTTCACAACAGTGAACTTCATAAATGGACTCTAGATAACAATACAGTTTGTTGGAATGGTTAAATCTAGTGGTGTTCAGACAATGCAGCTACCTAGGGTACTGCTGAAG
This sequence comes from Tylochromis polylepis, assembly GCA_015107715.1. Classification (NCBI taxonomy): domain Eukaryota; kingdom Metazoa; phylum Chordata; class Actinopteri; order Cichliformes; family Cichlidae; genus Tylochromis; species Tylochromis polylepis. Next base: position 41,175 of record VVHJ01063873.1, read on the forward strand.
GCAATCTATGGGAACGCTTTGAGGAGCTGATGAATGGAATCAAAACAGGTTTTGAGAGGGAAAAAAAATCTCACGTTTTAGTCAAAAAGTCAATGTAATTGGCAACAGATTTGAAACATTACATTCAGTTAATGCGTCTGTCCCATCTAGGGAAATATCTGCATTTGACTGATAACAACATCTATGATCCGCTTTTGAGTTCCTGTGCTTTAATACACATTGTTAAAGTCTTATAATACATAATACAATTCTTATTTTAAAATACTTTCTTGGTGATTTTATACAGTAGACAGTAATTAATTTAGAAGTAAGTGCAAGAATAAATGAGGTTACTGAAAGCTGCAGAAATCAAACAGCAGAAAAAAACTAGTTCAACTTTAGGACAATAAACTTAGTGTAAAAAATGTAAGTGCAAACTATGCTTCTGAGCTGCATCTTTCAAAACTCTGGAAGACCCTCAGAAAGCCTGGAGAACTGTTCATCAAGACCACTTTAAAAAAAAATTCCAAGAGAGTCTGGCTCCTTGGATGCAAAATATATAGGACTGGGGTCTGGCTTACCATCTGCAAAACCGGACACATTTGAATTCCATTACTAAGATCTGCTTGAAAATGATTGGACATCCTGTTAGCGCTTTGTCTACCTCCCGTGAACAACAAACAATCAAAACTGCCCACAGGATTCTCCAAGATCCCTCACATCTTTTACATTCAGTGTTTGAGTGGTTTCCATCAGGACGCAGACTTTGCTGTGCAGGATGCAGGAAACAGAGGAGAGTCACTTTTCTCCCTAGAGCAGTCCAGCTTCTGAACTGTGACCGTTTCCTGCTCTAATATTACATTTGAATCAAGAATTTTAGACAGCATTGCATATATTTTTATAGTATTATAAAAACTCTGACGATGTTATTTTGACTAGCCCATGCAGTTTCGTGAGTTAAAGCGTTGTCTTTAATGAAAATTCGCCATTTTCATGTAAGAAATATGACATTCTGTTCCTCAGAGTCTCTAATATTCTCTCTTAGTTCTCAATGACTTAAAGAACGTGACACTGTTTTACACACACACACACACTGGCAGAGACAAGTCCTCAAGAAACATGAGTAAGAGAAACTGATGGTGTGTGCACACGAGGTCTTCAGAACACTTCAGCTGAGGTGCTACAGCTTGTCAAAGCAGCCCAGTGTCAGGTGACAAGGCATCACGCTGTCTCAGACAGAAATGGCCAAGTAATGTCTCAGCCAATGAACCACGGGCCATAGCTTTGTCCCTCCATCACAGCTGTGTCCAAACAGCAGCCTGCTGCTGTCACTGTTAATGTGTCTCCACATAAACACTTGCCTTAATCGCATCAGTGCTTCACTTTCATGTGACCTGGTATCATTATCACTTTGTTTCCACTCGCTTTGGGTTCTGATTTTGGATGTGCTCCGGTCGAAGTTAATGAGACCGCCTAATACTGTTTGCAGTCTAATTTTCAAGCTGACAAATTATCCTCCAGCAAAAGGTTTACCTTTTCTCAGTATATTGGCACATAAATATTCAGCTCAAATGACGCTTTTAAAGAAACCTACTTTGCTACTTTTGTATCAAAGAATGCCATCCTTTCTATAAGTAATGATATTTCATTCACTCTGCTCATTGCTGAGATCAACAGCAGTCACACCAGCAGATCTTGTAATATATCTATTCACCCTGAAGTGGTCACTTGAGGTTAAGCTGTTCCCAGAATGGAAAACTCAACACAGTTTGGGGTTTTTTGTTAGTTTTGTTTGTTTGTTTGTTTGTTTGTTTGTTTGTTTGTTTGTTGGGGGGGGTTACATTTTTTGCCACTGTTTGGCAGGTTAATTTATTTTTTCCAACAATTATTTTCAGTTTTCTTAATATTGAATTAATAATATTTATTCAGTTTGGACATTCGTTTGCTTGTTTTTGTTGTTTATTTCATTGTTCACCATCTCCTTCTGGTTGTAAATCTAATATTAGTGCATCACTGTTATTTCTGAAGTATTAATCGACTTTTAAATCACAACATATCACAACAATGTCATGTCATGTTTGCCCTGCACCATAAAGCTCTAGCTGATACAATGAGCAGTGTTAAGTCACTGTGCTAAATTACATGGGGAACTTAGGGAGTACATTCCAGGTATTCCACTTAATAAAATAAAGAAGTTGCTGTTGTGCAATTGTCGTTTTTTTTTTGTTTTAGTTTTTCTCATATTCTCTCCCTAATCAGAAACATGAGCAATGGGAAGGTTTGACAACATTCAAACACTCACCAATCTAGAACCTTCTGAAAGGTAAACTAATCAGATAATCTGTTTGCTGAAAGCAGCCATTAAACATAAGTTGTTTAGATTATCTTGCTAAATTACTGACTTGTTTTTAATTTACGTGTACTTGTTTTGGGGTTTTTGGGTTTTTTTTTTTACTGTTGATACAATGGCATGTTCCAGCTTTTAAGCTGTCACGAGTACAGTATTACGGTAACTGATAGGAATACTTTTTTTTTAATGCCTGTTTGTCCATTCAAGCAACCACAATAGAAAGCATTAATATATGACTATATATAGCCCTGATCTTTGACTTGTGCCAGTAAGACACTGTCACTAGCTTTTGCTCTACTATGAATAACAATATTTTTCCTTTGATGTTTTGCACTTCTAACAAAAGAGAACAATAGCTAACTATAGCTGAATCTAATTGAGCAGACAAATCATATTTTGGAGAAAAGATGATTTGTTTGACTGAATAGCGTTTGAATGCTGGTATTGTACAACATGTTTTCCTCTGCCACACATCTCATAGTATTCTGTCTAATCCTCTTTTCCAGTCTAGTATGAAAAAGGCCTTTCACTCTGTGGCCTAAGGGACATGAATAATGTTGATACAGAGGCTGTTTCATAAACTCCTAACACAGTAATCACACTCTGACAGATGCAGACCCACTACATACACACACACACATGCATGCACACACACAGTTAACCCCCTCTTTCTTTTCCCGGTGACTCACTGCTCATACTGTATCAGCATAATGTCCGCAGACTGATCCCGCCCACAGGGTCTGAGGGTTGAAGCAAAACTGGGTTCTGAATAAACATTGAATGATGTATGAGAAGGAGCTGCATGTGGTAATAAACGTGTGTTTCACAACAAAAAAGGGACACTCATAGGCCACAGACGCTCACCATACCGCTCTAATGTAAGAACAGCCCTGCTGTCGGTAACTAGAAAATTGTTCACATGAAATGCTTTCAGTGTTTCTGACAGTCCTAGCTCACATCTGTGCTCCTTCCCCCCCAAAACATAATTTTTCTCCTATTGCTATGGATTATAAAATGAATGACATGTGACCAAATGCAGAACAATGGCCTGCAATCTAACCTTTTGTCCCCTTGCTAAGTGGCAGTATCCTGGTATAGATTCTGCAACGATGAAGCATGAATAGTAATTGTTTACCTGCAGTTGGTACAATGTCAACAGACTAATCCATCACATGAACACTGTCAACTTATTTATAGACAAGGGGGAATAATTCAGGCAAGTGGATGAAAGTTGAAAAGACAAATACAAGGACACAAATAGAAGCCCCATAGATAATCCTTTAAACATTTTTAATCAAGATGTCAGCAACAGGAAAGATGAATGAAGCATCTATCCATCTGTAATTAACTTGTGCATCATCATAATGTAGATATAATGTGATAAACAGCCCAGCGGTGATATACTGATACTAATAATGTGGTAAATGATTTAAAGTTCATCATCACTTGAAGTTTGCATTGTAATACTGAAGGTAAATGATTTGAGCTACATTGCCATTATGGGTTTACATTGTAAAACTTGGTCCTGAATGATATGAACTAGTCTATATCTTCATGCAGGCATAATGCAGTGTTGAGGACTGAAAGATTTTAATTATTATGGGAAGGCTAGAGAAAAAGGTTTCTATAAATAAGACACATAATGTTTCAGATTACAAATACAGCTGGAATTTTTTGAAAGGGTGTTACTGGCAGTTTGTAGATAATAATCTTTCTTTCTCATCTGACCAATGGGAATCAACACTTCGCTAGAAAAACAAAACTGTCATAAAACATTCCCAATTCTGGCAGAAACCATAATCTCTTGGAAAATCTGTGTGCAATATGCGTTCCTGTGATCTCTTCTTTAACAGTATTCCTTTCAGTTCCCAACCACCAGACGGCTATCCGTCATTTACTGCAAAAAATCCCCCCTCATTTGTTTATACACAAGAGATAAGGAAACACTGAGTGTAGTTATGAGAAAATTGAGCATGCATCAATATTTTCCACATGAGCCTCATTTGAAATTTCAGAGAAATGTTCTGTGTCACTCTTTTTTACATCTCCCACACACTTTGGGATGTGCTGTCAGGAGGTGTTCTCTCTCCAGTGTCTTTTTCATCAATTTGAAAAAAGAGGAGATGGCAGCACACCTTCAGACAGTCAGACATACAGTATGATGGCTGGAGGAGAAATGCAAAGAGACGGGAAAAACAAAACAAAAGAAAACAAACAACAAAAAAAACCGCTCTTAATCTCTGCCAAGTGTGTTTCCTTTACTGCGAGATAGTGTAGATTTAAGATGATGGGCCTGATTCTATCTGCTCCAAAAACTCCTGCTACAGTACTAACTTTCAATGTCATTGGATTTCTCTGCATGTTAGCAGAAGGGTGGTGTAGGCGGTGGGGGTGGGGGTGGGTAGGTGTAGGTGGAGGGCTGAGATTACAGTGAATGTCACCCTACCTCCTCTCTCAATCATCCACTTTCAATCCATCGTCATCCCGGGGTTTGTGAGACAGCTTGGCGATGATGCCAGTAAAATGGGATCAATAGCATAGGGAAAAACGGACCAGACAATCTCTTACCCCCTTGAACTTCTGTACCCATGATTGATTTGTCCCCTGCCACAGCACAGGAGACATTAGAGACAAGAAACATGTGTGTGACCATACGTGTGTGTGTGTGCCCGTGCACCTGCATACGTGTGTTCAAAGCATGTTTTTTGCAAAAGTCTGACTTAAGTGTGTGTGTGTGTGTGTGTTTGCGTAGGTGTGTGTGTGTGTGTGTGTGCTCAGTGATTGATGATCTGAAGCGCACACACATCATCAGCCAGGCATTTGCGAGGTGTGTGAGTCAGGAGCTGTCATCCCCCTCAGTCTCCCCAAGCAGAGGCCTCGTCTGCTGATTTATAGTAAATCATTAAAATCTGCTTATTATTGCAGCAG
>VVHJ01063873.1:46451-68596 GCA_015107715.1 Tylochromis polylepis
CAGTCCCCCATAACCAGCCCCCCTCCCCATTTAAAACTTGCCACACCACTGCAGAGGCACACTGAGATGAGACTATACACCCAGAGTGATGGTCAGCAGATTCTGGCACATTAAATCCATTCTGACGCCTGTTTGAAAATAAATATCCCAGATGTCTTGTTTCATAAACATCGGCTGAAGAAGCCAATGAAAGAATCTGGCCGTGTTCCTATACAACAGCTGGAGCCGAGTGGACATATCTACCCACAAAAAAGGAAAAAAGAGAGATGAGGAAACTTTCTTATGGGTTCTCATGCTCACTTGTGCATAAATACACACATACACACGGACACATACACACACACAAATCTGCACACCTTTCCTGTCTTCTGTCTTTGAATCTGAAAATCTGATGTGACTTGAACAATGACAGGTGTGTTTGTCAAGGATGTGGCTGTCACTTCAAATCAGTGGACGAGAGCATCTTCCCAGGGAGACTTTCCACTTCTTAGGGTTTGACTGGTTACACTGCGCTTCGGTGCAGATTGGAGAACAGTAAGTTGTCAAAGCGGCATTCAGGGAGCCTTGCTTGGGTGTCATCAGATCGAATAAATAAATAAATAAGCTCATTTCAGTTTTTAGTTCATCAGGAAACCGTGCATAGGTTCCATTGGCCATTATATACTGACTCATGTAGAGGAAAAGAAAATCATTATGCGGGTGTCTATCCATCTGAAGATCGTTAGCATGAGCAAATCCGAGAATCACTGTTTTAAAGATGTACTATTCAAGGAAGTTGTGTAGGGCACCGAATAAAATGATGATAATCATTTCCACTGAATAACTCAAGTGAGAATCACAGCTTGTCTATTGTCGCTTTGCGGTGCGTGGTTTGTCAAATGCGTTTCAATTATAGCCTTTAACTTGAGGCACTATCACATCCCCATGAAGTGATTTTAATGGAGTTTGGTGCAATTGTTTGTTATGCGAGACAGGTCTTTTCAGCAGAAAGTGAAGAAAAAAGAGTGAAAGAGAAAGAGAGCGAGAGAAGAGAGAGGAGGCTTGAAACTCAAATCAGCTTTTGGTGATAACGCGACACAAACAGCTGAGCAGGGGAGTACCTATGGACTCGAATCGAGTCACTTCACGTTACTAGTATTTAACTGTACACATGTACTGAGAAAGCTTTACTCTCCTGCATGGAAGCCTAAAATCCAAAACACAGGTGCTGGCATCTGATTTGCCAGATACAGCATTCTTGGGCCGGATTGCTGTCTCCAGCACCCCCAATCAGTCTGTCCTGTCCCACTTTTTCTCCTCCAATTCCCCCTCCTTCCTCCCCATCTTTTTTTTTCTCCCTCCCTGATACAGTATAACAGCCTCCTCTCCATTCTGTCTCTAAAGCTCCTGGATCCTCAAAGCACAGGTGCAGGACTGCCGGGCTACAGCCCACAGGCCCTGGATGCTGAAACAGGAGAGGCAAGCCGGCACACATGCAGAATTACAACGCCTCCATTTCTCACACTGACATAATCCCCATGTTTTATTTGTCCCCTTGTAATTCTTTTTATATCTTGGGCTTATGTTCTTTGGCATCCATTCAATCCCAGCCTCGGGACACAGGGCTCTACCAGGCCCATATGTGTGCCTTGCTCCACTTAACGCATATTAGTTCCTTTGTAACTGTGACTAAACTGGCATGTCTCAGCTGGGAGATGTGCCGGCTTTGACTGACAGTCCATGTCTGGAGCCTGTACTTTGAGTCTCACGCAGACTTGTCAAACACGGGCTCTGTCAAAGCATCCTTCACTCTGCTGTCAAGCACAGGAACCATGGAGAGCTGCAGAAGGTTTGCAGCTCCATCCACAAGTCTCTGACTTACCTTATATTCCATATATGTGCATCTGCATGTGTGCCTGAGTGAACCAGGGAATGAACAGACTTCTCAGTGCTTTATTAGAGCTAAATTTTAGAAGCGTGTTGTTGGCATGTTCCCTCTTTCCCTTGGTAGGAAAAATCTGAGGGGGAAAAGCTAAGTGAAACATTTTTCATGCTTGCATTTTGGCAAGATTGCCTGAGAAGGAAAAAAGAAAAAAGCGAGACGTGTATACCCCAATCAGATCAGTCACTAAAATTACATCTAGAAAGCTTTTCCAATAACAGCTTGATATTAGGACTTCAGCGTGGTGTTGATGTATGTTATCAGCGGAGAAAATCTGTTAAGTCTGTGCCATGTGATGCCAACAGTCTTAAATATTGTTTTCACAACTGTGCAAGCTAATTACCTTTAATTTTTCATCTGTGCTCCAAGGGTTGTAAGAGATTGTGATTAGTGATTCATTACTTCTCATTACCTGGCCTGTCAAACTGTTTCCTTTACTTATTCAAGCTGATTAGCTGTACATGGCCCGCCTCTCTCAATGAGGCTGAGAAAGAGACCTCAAATACGATCAGCAGATAGGCAACAATCACTAGTAGTAATAAAAGGATGGATAATAATGAGGACATGAGCAAAGAATTAAAGGAAGACGAGAAGAACAGGGAGCGTTGGTGATCATTTTCATTGTGGAAAAAGAAAAAACAAAAGATTTTTTCGATGTGTTTAACCCCGTTTCACATGTGTAGATGCTGAACTTTCAGACCAAAACACTTGAAGTAAAAATGGCTTGATTCCGACTTCAGGTTGTAAAGATAAACCCCACGTCAACAGTCAGTGGGATGACATCTCTTCCTTTTCTCCAGAGAACGGTTATTTATAGGCGTCAGAGAATGAGGATTGATTTACTGCACGTAAACAGGATGTCATTCTCAGCAAAAGGTCAAGGTGAGCCAAAGCTTAGGCAAATAAAAATACAAGAATTTGGCATCTCTGTACTCTACTTGTCTGTCAAGCCAATCATATGCACACAGCCTTTTCAGATCAAGTGACAGCAGGGTCTAAAATTGAGTCCAAATGTAAATCAGCACTAAAAAAGACAAACAAACAAAAAACCCACCAAGCAGTCCTTCCAAAGCACAAAAATCCTGAGCGTGGTAGTGACAACGGTAGTGTGACATTAACTAAAACATTCATCACCATTAAGAGTAATTAACAAACTTCTTCAGCATTAATTAAAGTCCCTGCTTTAAGGGAAACTGTGCCTAATTAGGAGGTTTGACAGGATGAGGCTTTAGGGATGAACCATATCCAGAGGGCTGTTGGAGGGGTACAAGCTAGTGAATTTTGCAGAAATTTTCTAGAGTTTTCCTCCTCTTGTCACAAAACTCTGTGCCCTTGGTCAACTCAAAAGATGGTCTGGTCTAGCTTGGCACAGCCCTGAAAAAATATTGACAGGTATGACAGGCCTCCGATTAGCCAGTCAGCTGGAGGCCCAGACCTTGTCACCTGTCAGGTAGAGACATAAAGGGTGAATGAGCAGAGGAGGTAGAGGAGGATGGTGCAGAGACAAACTTAAAAAAAAAAAGGAGAGAAAGAATTGGTGACATTCAGAGTTAACTGGGTACACGCACATACAAGAGTCAGCTATAAAAAAAAAGCCCCAAAAAAACACATGTATATCAAGCTTGAGTCACCTGCAGAAGTGTTTGTGAAGCACTCCATTACAAAAACCAGAGGGTTTGAGGATGACAAATGTGTACCCAAAGAATCTGTGATTGGATCGGGGATTAAGGGGCTGCCATGTCTCTGATGGGAAACAGGCAGGAGACAGACAGACAGAGAGTGGAAGAAAGAGAAGGAGATGGAAGGAAAAGAAGGGTGGAAGGAGGACAGTAAACGAATGTCAGACTGCCCAGGCAGGGAGACAGAGTGGCAGAGTGGGTGGGCTTTGACAGACACATCTCACACAGGCTGACAGCTCCGTCAATAGCCCCAGGATGGCCGCCCTGATTGACAGCTAGCAGGTGGCGCATGAATGGAGTTGTCAGGCCGACTGTCAGTCAAAGTCACATCGCTGTGGCTACAAGGCCCCGGCTGAACAGGCACACAGCTGCCCAAGGTGATCTCTGGGTATACAGGCAGGCTTTTGGCACGGGAGGCTGAGGCAGCTCAGATCACGCTAAAATTACCATACATGGCCATAGCAGCACACAATAGCTCAGCTGATTGTGCCTGTGTTCCACTAGTGGATAGATTTGGTATATACACACATGATTGGTTTGACTGAATTGAAAAAAGTCGGGGGGAAAAAAATCATTTGAATGTACTATCGATGAATCTCTGCAGTTTTTCCATTTCTTTGGTTCCCCTTAATTGAGCATTGTTCCAGCACGAGGGCATGAAGCATAGGAGTTAATGGGCAATAATTATATGTGAGAGAGGCTTTCTCCCTGGAGTGGAATCCAGAACAAATGGAAGCTCCGATGTGCAACATTCTACTTCATTACATCTGCCGCGATTAAAGCCTGAACATCTGGCACCATATCCTGACAGATAGACAAGGCTTCTGGACTGGAAGGGAAATCGAGCGATATTTACAAAAATGTAACACAGGGTATTTACTGGATGAAAGAACAAGTGCTTTGGGCAGGCACGGTACACTCTCCCTATCAGACAAGTGCTGGACTGATAGATGCATGTAAACACAAGTAAATCGTTTGGACACTTTAGACAAAATGAACGACACTAAGTACCCCAGCTACACATTCACATCACAATGGACTTTATTATTATAGGCAGCTTCTTTTGCTACAGATAAATACATACTGTGGCTCTTCAAGTAAACACTGGAATGTACATCAAGGTTGGCTGTTAACTTCTTTTTAACAATCTCCATCATCCTAATCCTTTTGAGGTGAAGCTAAAACAATAACCATAACTGTCTGTATGTGCTGTTAATACGATAACATCAAGTCCCACAGAGGGATGTCACGCCGATCTGGTCTCTCTCTGGCGCACGGTTGTCTCCCGTGATGCTCAGAGGCAGTCTGGAGGGCATCTGGGGTGTGTGTGAACGTCGAAGGCGGCGGTCAGGGTAGAGACTGTTGTCAAACGGCTTACGGTGCACACAAAGGACGTGAGTCTTCAGGTTGCCCTTCTGGGAGGCGCTGTAGGGGCAGTAGCGGCACTGGAATGGCTTCCGAGCTGGAAAGAAATACACGGGAATGGGGTGGGGGGTTAATGTTTACAACAAGTAAGTGAGTCACAATCCCACTGGGCAGTCTTTGAGATTATAATGCATCGAGTTTGTGCAAGCTGAACACAACACAGTCAGCCAATAAAATCAAAGAAAAACAACTTCTCTGGCAAAACCCCCCCCCCCAAAAAAAAACACTCACTGTGTGACGCAGGCTATACCTCTACTTAAGAAAAAGCGTTGTGCAAAAAGAACAAAATCATACTGATTTCTGTGAAGAATGCATGTGGTATGTTTTTAGTTCTGGATAGCAAACATTAGTCTTGGCAGGTCATTTTTCCAGTGCTCTAGAACAGATGTGGCCAGGTGAGATGTGAGAGAAATGTTAATATTAGTTATTGTGCGCTGAAGCTGCTGTAGGTTTGTGGATTGCTGATTTTCTGATCACTCTGGCACTTAGCCTTCATCCTATGACACCTAATGGGCTGACGAGTTTTTCTAAAAAGGCCTGCAAGTTCTTGCTCATTATAACACACTTCCTGCTCACAACTCACACATGCACGCACGCACGCGCGCACACACACAAATAAATAAACACGCACACAAGTGTTGAGTTGAGGAATGACAGATGTCTGCAGCTGGGAGGCAAGGCATGCCAAAACTTCCTGTCTGTCCACCTCTTTAGTGCCCGCTGCATAGTTTCTGCATAAACAATGTGAACATACATGACCCAGCACACAATGTACCCTTAAGATACAAACAACAAAGCTTAACACTAGTAGGTTCCAGATGTTTATCTAACCTCAATAAAAAATCAGTATGATACCAAAGCCTTCGGGCTCGCTAAGATCAAAGCAAAAATGACTCATTTACCTTTCTACCTAGACAGCCATGTGTCCTTGTTCACCGCTGTGCTATTTTTGAGATGTTACCTCATATAATGACTTTCTCTTTTCCCCTCTGTCTAACACTTCAATGTGTTTTTCTGTGATTCATGGTTACAGTAAACCATTATGTGCTGATGTCATTTGACATCACTTCCCAAAAAGTGAGGGCTGTCTCAGCCTTTTCACCCCGCCCTCGCCTCTTCCACTCTATCATGCTCCTCATCAGAGCTGAGACAGCTGTACACAGCTCAACGCTCGCTTTCACATCTACATAAAAAAGGTGTTTTTTTGGAGGGAAAAGTGGGAAAACTCACAGAAGGTGTGAGCAATAAAAGGTAATGCTCCATCTGTTGCTGTATAATAACCTGATGGCCGTAAAGGACACACACACACACACACACACACACATTTACAAACTAGGCCTGACACATCTGAATATCATCAGGATAGCACAGAAGGGTCTGTGTGTGTCTGTGTTTGTGTGTGTATGAGAGAGAGACAGAGCTGGAATGAACAACAGTAAAGATAAGCTCTGTCAGACCCAGGTAGAGTGCAGTTTGTGGTGCGTCTTAAACTCTGCCTGCCTCACTTAAGCTTCCCTGGCCTCAGCGTGACGTGGGAAGACAGGAGAGTAGGCTGGATACATAAAAATAAACACTCCTTGTTAAAACTTTAATGTCATTTTTCTGACTTTCGCTTCCTCAGATTTCACACATTCCCTTGTAACTTGATAAACTTGACAGATTTTCCTCAATCTTATCAAATTCTTGTAAATGCACTCAGGCGCTGTGAACAATTCTGTAGCCTATTACACTTTCATAAAGTCGGTTAATAATAAGCCAAAAGGTCTCGGGCCTACATTAGTCGCTTGGCGCCCAGCTTGTCTCCCCCTTCTCTGCCTCTATTGCCTTGGTTTCTATCCCTCCTCGTCTTCCTCAGTCTGCCGTTCTTTTAGTCCTCCCACCAGAGGAGAGGGGAGGTCCAACAGAGGGCAACCTCCAAATAAGTTCCATTAATCACAGGCCAGAGTCTAATGTAACTAATATTTTACAATTAGAGGAGACAGCAGTGGGCTCTTAGCCATCCATCTCGCCGCCATATGATCCTCCATTCACAGGCTGCTCAAGCCACAGCTTCAGACCAGCCATTCGCTCACAGAAACACACACACACACACACACACACGTACCCCTATACATATATAACAATGCATGAAGAGACTCAACAGGAAATGAGAAGGGTGGGATTGTGTGGCGTTGAAAGAAAGAGTGGAACTCTGCCAGCAGTACGAAAACAGAGTGATTACTGACTTTGAATCTGTATAACGCTGACACTGAATTTAAAAGATAATCCCAGTTTCTTACAACTTATTTTCACAGTTGTGGCCAAAGGAACGGGACAATATACGCAAGCTTTCATAAATAAATCGGATTATAAACGAGCCAACAGTTTAACCAGATATTCAAAATGACTTTATTTAAACGATAAACCGAAAGCGAGTGAACTTGAAATCACAGCACAAAAAAGACAAAAAGAAAAAATGTGTAACCTGTCACAAGTATGTTAGGTTAAAGATGAACCGGAAGGCAAATCTAGAATTTCTTAGAATGGATTTGTTGCACTTTACGTTTTATCTTTCAGACATAAGAGGAAAAAAAGCAACTTGGGAATTTGTTTAAAAGTTCACCACTCGACGCTTACGTGCATTCCCAAATTTCTGCATGTTGAATTAGCCTTTTACTAATTCAAAAAAACCAAGATATTGCATCCAGAGCGAGGCTACCTTTTGTGCTGTAGCCTCAAATTAAAAGGGCAAATATAATCTGTTCATCCGACTCTAGGGAAAACATTTGTTTCCCCCAGATTCCTTATCATTCATTTAACCAGGTGTTTTTTAATAGGGCTAAAACCTCAGCGTTTTTGTGCAGACTAAAACATGTCAGCCTTGGATCAATTTCAAACAGTAAACTATGCAAAGTTGACATAAGATGGTTTGTAATCAGTTTTTATATATTCTTTAGTAGATTTTTACTTTACTTTGAGTCTTTCGGTTGTAATTATACATCACTCTATATATCAAAACAGCACGTTCAGATGTGATAACGCTGTTTATTATGGGAAGTACAGTTTTATATATAGTTTTGTTTTTGTTACTATTGGGCAGGGACTAGTATTAGAAACGCATATCCTGCCTTGCCTTTGCATATTTGCTTGAGGCTGTACACATGTATATGTTCACACCTGCATGCATGCAATGATGTGTTTGTGTGTGTGCAGCGAGAGTGTTGTTGTGTGTCACGGGCTGAGATAATGACCATGATGACAGTGGCGGGGCCGACGGGGGCCAGAAGAGCTGAATGGTGACGGATGACACAGGCCCGAGCTCTGATGGCACACAGACAGTGAGTGATGACTGCACATCCTTCCCAGTGCTCCACCCTTCATTATCTCTATGGGGAGAAGCACGGCACAAAGGCAGGCCGCGCTGCCCTCTCGCTGCCCTCAAACGACATCTGCTCATAGAGACAGCCGCACTACCGCTCCTCTTTCACCTCGCTGTCGCTCCATCTATCTCCATCTATGGTGATCTTTCTCACTCCTTTTCTCTCTCCTTTTCTCCTGCTCTCTGTCACCCTCTCCGCGGAGGGTATACAGAGGTCAGACAATGAGATAATGACTCACCCCTTTCAACCTTTCAAATCAGGGCCTTTTCTTTCTCTCTGTCTTCCACGTTCTTTCATTCTTAATCCTCTCTTTATCGATCTTCTCATATTCACTTGTTCTCATGAGTCTGAGAGGCCTGATCAGACATCACCGAAGGAACGGTTGACATGGTTAACTGGTTAACTCTTTTAAAGTTGCCCCAAGGCATCCATTTTGCAACATGACAGCATTCTCAAAAACAGTTGTCCTAATTGTGCCTCTGAAATATGGATGCACGTCACACTACTTGGGAATGAGATATTTACCGCAGCTTAAACCGTTAGAGTGGTAAATGTTGCCATCTAGTGGCTCAGCCCAAGCAGCACAGAGGTAAGAGAGTGCTTAAAACACAAGGGAGGGCTCAGTGAGACTAATGAGCATGCAGACAGGTTCAACCAGAGGTCACCATCTGGCCAATTACCACTGCTGGCACACTGGAGCCGACCTGAACTGTCATCACAAACACATCACTCCATGTCCAAACTGCCCAGCAATATGTCACCATGCCACTCGACGTGCCATACAGTATGGAGAGGATGGGGTCAACAGAAGACAGCCCCATGACAAAGCCACCTGGTCAGCGCTGCAGACAGGACAGACTGCTGGGCCACCTGCTTAGCTCAGTTTTAGAGGACACTCAATGGACTCTCAATGTCAGTGCCCCGTCTCACTGTCCAGTTTGACTGACAGGTGTTTACTGTGCCTTTGACATCAGCTTCCTGAGAGAGAAAACACGGAGGATCAATCTGCAGTGAACAAAAGGCAAGCGACGCTTGAAATAGCTCCGTGCATTGATCCGATTGCTGAAAAGTGCAGGCCGCAGTTACGGTACAGGATGCTGTATGTGAGGGATAAACTGTTTGATGTCTTTTTTTCAGCTTTTTGGAGGAAAGTTGTTGTTGTTGTTGTTTTTTTTAATCTGTGGTTTTTTTTAATCCAAATGTCATTATACATAATAAAAAGCAAGAAAGAAACATGAACAGTGTGACGGCTATGACAGGAGGTGAAGGGGGGGGGGGTGCTTTTCGGCATATTATAATAACCATCTGTACAATCAAATAGAAAACTACATCTTGCTGTTAGAATCATAAAGAAAGGGAACAGATGTTAATCCCTAATGGAGTTGACAGGCACTTTCCTGTCTTTCACATGAACATATTGAGTTTCTGAATAAGAGGGGGATCAGAGGGAAGGTGTATCATGTTGCACTCATAATACATGCATATCAAAGACCCCAGCTGTTGGATTCCCTCTCCTGAGAGACAGCATTATTAAATCTGCACTCAGCAAGCATATCACACCAGCACAAGAGCTTAAGCCTCTCCATCAGTGGGCTCCATTGGCTTGGCGATTTGTAACCTATCACACTAGGAGATTATATCACCCTTTAAAGTGTAGGGGTAATCAGTGCCACACACCTGTGTCTTCTTTAGCCCTTATTTGAGATCAGAGATAAGATCTGCAAGAAAAAAAACTCAAGTGCTACAAGTATAAGGGAAGTGTGCTGTTCATAATTGGTGTGATTCAGTCACACACTCGCACTCGATCTTCACACTTCCGCTGTCAGGTGACAAGGGCTGAGATACTGCCAAAACTTTTTTTGGCGTTCTGTAGCAGGATCCTCATGCCAGACAATGTATAAAAGTTAGCGCCTGCACACTAGTTGGCCAGTTATATATAGAGCTTAGTCAAAAAATAATAATTATGTTCTATTCCCACTCGCAGCAGTCTACCACATGCACAGAAATAATGTGGCTCAAAGCACAGCTGCTGTTTGACCACTAGGTGGCAATATTTGCCTTCAAAACTGGAGACGGTTCTGGCTACATCTTGATAACAGTGACAGTTGCATTCAGTGTATATGATATATAAGCTCATGCTCACCTGATGCAATATCTTTCTCCATGTTCCCCCCACCGTTCAGACCGACTTTGTGGGCGCTAGCAGGTGTGCTGTTGAGGCTCCCCTGGGACCTGAGGAAGGAGAGCAGGCTGCCCTGGTGCTGAAGTGGATCCGACTGTCCTGGTGTTAAGCTCTCCAGAGAGGAAATGGGAGATTCAGCCACAGCTCTGACCCATTGTCCTAGCTTGTCTTGCTTCTTTTCACCAGCACCCTCAAAATCAACGTTGCCCTGTCCCGGCTCTTTTGACTCGAGGACATTACTTTTCAGTATTTTCCACTTGGCAGCGTTGTCATTTTTGTCCTCCCCCCCTTGGTCAGATTTCTCAAATTCACCTTCACCATCATGAACTGTAGAGCCTGCATTCTGTGCGTTCATCTCCTCCTTTGCTCCATGCACCAAGAGGTCAGACTGAAATGTGGGTTTCACACTGAGTTCAGCTGGTACGTTAGAGTAACTTTGTCGCTGGCGGGTAATGGAGGAGGACAGTCCATTACTGAAAGCGTTGGACATCTGTACCAGCACAGCAGGAGACATAGCTGAATGAGATGTGACAGGGTCTGGCCTGACAGACAAATCCAAAGGCTCATACTGGGACTTCCGAGTTTGACCGGACAAAGAGCCGTCTAGACCTGCATCTCTGTCAGTGAGCTCGGACTGCTTGTTAACGAGCAAGGAATTTTCACTGTGGCTCTCCAAACCAAGGTACGGCCCTGCAGCTGGGCTCCAGTCCTCCCTGGATCTGGGTCGGAGCTTGGAGCTGGGGTTGGGGTTGGGGCTGGAGCTGCTGCTGCTGGTAGGCTGCAAAGGAGAAGAAAGATCCCTGTTGTTCTGCCAGTGGGTGAAGTGGTACTGATCCAGATGGAAGCCGAGGGAGGCTGTCTGTGCAGAGGTGTAGTCATTTGAAGGTGGACACCTGTAGACTTTCTCACCTAACAGAGACGACAACAGCAGAAACATAATACAAACTTAATCAAATTAGGAAACCATGTGTATATGAGACGTACTGAGCATTTGGTTCTGAGCATGTACCAACAACAGTTGTCTAAACATGAAAAATGTTGCAATCCCACACCAGGCTGAGTTGAATGATTTAAGTGCTGCCCTGCAGTAAATCAAGCTTGTAATCAGCTTTCAGCTCCAGTGATCCATCATTTTACAGTATGGACGCCACCACCATGTGCAATAAATACACCCAAAGACGTTAACACCAAACAAGATTCTTCCAGAAATAATAAACAGTGAGATTGTAAAGCAACTAGAACAAGGCAGATGTTACAGACAAGAACCTCATTCCATCAAAACCAGTAAGTGGGTTTCCCAGTCAGAAATAACGAAGTCCAACATGTGAGCAGTTCTGATTAACCACACCATGTACTGTAGCTGAGTTTATTTTTGCTTCACACTTGAAAAATGGCGCGTTGGAAACATAATTCAAAGAGTACAAAGTGTATTATTGTGGAGAATGACAAAGGGTGATTTTTCTCCTTTTAGCCAGTGAATAATATCCATCTGGATACAAGGTTTGATCTTGCACGCCATAACTTTTAATTAAAGGTAATTTAAATGTCTTCTTCCCTCTGTTTACCTTCAGTTTAATCCTTATAGCTATCACAGAAACACCCTTCAGGGTTAAACACACTCCCTGTGACCATTTTGAGTTAGTGATTGTCTGAGACCTCAGCCTTGCACTGTCTTTAAACAGCCCAGCTGTTTCGCTGCCATTCCAATTACAGTAAAAGTCATCCGATGCCATTAAGCCACAAATATTGGCAGTTTATTGCCCAACACTCTCCTGGCATTTGAAGGTCAGGTCATACATTATACTGTGTCTTTTAGGGATGTGTCTGGGATAGGGAGATAAACCCACCACCATTAATTTAATTCTATGCATATTGATGCCTTATTGTTCTTCTTTAATGGACTAATATCTGAGTTACAACAGTGATTCATCCCCCGCCAGAGAAATATCAATTTCATACACCTCAAGATCTGACCCTGAGGTAATTCTCTGAGGTAAATCTAAATCTAATGATCTGTAGTAGTTACTTTACTTTGTTTCCAACTTTAATAGAAAAATCTGCATTATGAGCTGAATAGTAGTAAAAAGTGGGCTGTTTTTTACTATTACAATTTACAAAACCGTAAAATAACACCCACGTATTAATTAAATAGAGCTCCACCAAATGAAATTGAAAAGTCACAGCTGAAATGGGAAATTCATGTCCTTGAACTAAAGTCGTCTGCTTTTGTTTGCACTGCACTGTAAGTGTTTATATGCGAGCGTGTTCATATACAGTATGTTTGATTTAAAGTCTGCATGAGAGTACATGTGTGCGGCGTGTGCAAGAGCGGGAAAGAGACTTCAACAGTGCCACACCCTTGTCTCCAGTAACAGACCAAAAAAAAAAAAGAGAGATCCAAACAGCTTAATGGAACTCTTTCAGACACACTATATATCTCAATTATTCTGTGGCTTAAATTACGATGACATTACCGGTCAGCTCCAAATGCAGAAAACACATATATCTGACCTCATCTTTCAGTGTGGACCTTCCTAAACCCATTTGCCAGCCTTCATGAAAGCGGTTAAAAACAACACAAAGACTGAAGACTCTGCCTTTTTTTTTTTCTCTTCCTTTGGATGGGTGCCATCTTTGTGATTGCCTGGTTCATGCTAACTTAATCAGTTTAAGATTTACTTACAGTGCAGAGGCGCACATTATGTGAGGGGAGTAATTTTAGAGCTTAGATTTATCAACCAAAACTCCAATTACTGCATCATTACAAACCCCAGCCTCTCTCACCTAACACAGAGCATCTAATGAAGTGATGCGTATGAGTTATCCGCCCTTACTGAATGTGCAAGGCGGAGGAAAAAGGTAAATAAATAAATAAATAAATGCCTCAAGTGAGCCGTGTCTACGGAAAAAGCATGCAGCTGGGCTTGGACGAGTGATTCATTTCATATGGAAATGGGCTTTAAAATTTACGTCCATGCATCACCGTCAGTGCAGTCACATACTCACATACTATATGCTTACACATGCATTTGGCAGTTATATTGTAGGTATCAAACTCTATATGCAGTGGGGCTTTGGCTCTTTCTATATATGTAATCAAGCAACTAAAAATGCAAAACAGAGATACATAGTGGCTGGTTTGGTTTAAGATGAAACAGTGAGAGTGAGAGTCACACACAAGACTGGTGAGAAAAACAGGGGCACCAGATGTTCTTTGATGTTTATAATAGCATATATTATTAATATTAATTAGACCACATAGTCAATGACGCATTTGGGACGTTTCCAAGTCAATTAAGCCAAATGGCATTCAGGAGACGGTGGAACAATATTTCAAGGCAGGTGTTCAGAACTCCCTGGGTAAATCTTTTTATCTGCATGCTAGGAAAACAAGCATTTTGAGCTTAATTTGAGCCTCATATCTGCAATAATAATTAAAAAGAGGATTAAAAGACAGAAGTGAGAGGGAAACGGCAAAGCCAACAGGTAATCAGTTTAGACAAACCAGTCAGACTGACTCTGATCTGTGAATAAGAGCTGAATTTGTTAAGCTAGGACAGAGTTAGATAAGGACCTATTTAGTAAAAAGATGCTTTTTTACTTTCAACAATCACAAAGAATAGACGGATGTAACTGGAACAGCCGAAGGAAAAGTGATATTCTGCACAGCAGCCTGCTTTATCTGTGTTTCTGGGTAAACCGCTGCTCATATTACCATTCACAGTTTTATAGACGCTTATCACTTCAGGCTCTCTTGGCTGTAACACTACAGTAAAAGTAGCATAAAAGCAGGGAACGAGGGACAAAACACATGTGGGGACAACATCATTACATGGTGCCTGCTCACTGACCTTGAGGTTAAGAGTATTGAATGGGACTAATTAATAACTGTCAGAGCATTTTATGTTTGTTAGGCATGTTTTTTCTTTATTCAGATCTGGGATCTAACTGGTCCAATGTAGGTCAGAGGCCTGCAGCATGTACCCTTTGAGAGTTTTAAGAAGAGTCCTTATTCTTAATCTCAAATTATAATTAAAGTTAAAGTGCATTTTTAAATCTGTCCTGATTAGATATTGAAAGAAGCAATTTATAACACGCCTCCTATTCAAATCAAAGTCAGATTTCTCATTTACGACGCTGGGTGCTTGTAGTTAAAAGTCTAAATCGGGCGCTGTATCTGGATGTATCAAGCAAAGAACCTGTCTCCCACTCTGACAGCCATGACTGCACTATATTTGCCATCCATATTGGGAACATCAATAACTTCATGACCACCATAGGCTGACTATGAATAATGTAGCCAGTAATTCTGGACTAATCAATGTTCCTCAAGCTGAACATCTGGCAGTGGTAATTCTTCCTCAGCATCTCCGCTCTCCTGAATTAGAAAACACTCGCTCTCTCGCTCTCTCTTCCTCCATGTCCAAGCATCGAGACAGACAGACTTGATCAGTTACAACCCCCCACCGCCGAAAAAACTTATCCCTGTTATTAAACCCTCATCAAGTGGTGCGTGTTCTCCATATGTGTAGGATTTACCTATCTGTCCCGCAGCAGACCTGTGCGTTGAGCCAGGGCCAGCAGCGTGTGATTGTGTTAATTAATCTGTCATTGTGAGCACAGGGAGCAGCTGCAGAGGTCTCTGGGATATATTGTCAGAGCTAAACAATGCGGTGCTAAGCCCCCAGAGTGAGTCTACCATTACACAGGACTAAGAACAGAGAGGAGAGGAGGAGAGGGGGAGAGAGAGCCTGCCGGATCCATCATTGACTAAAGCAATGACGCCTGACCTTTACAATGAATTAGTTTCCATGCTTAATATTGACTGAAATTAGAGTCTGATACTGAATGTGCCATCCCAGAACTGTGCACACTCAAATCCTCAGCTAGCCAACTATCGTAAATGTTTCTGGAAGTGACACCGTATGGTCTTAGAGATAGGGGAGAAGAGGGAAAGTAGAAACAACAGAGCTTGAATATGTTTCTTAAAGAGCAACCAGAGAGGGATTTGGCTGTAAACTGTGAGCATTTACATGTAAATATGCAGATGCCAGTATGTGTGTACAATATGGAAACAAAACATCTAATGAGATTAGACCTGATCCATTTATCTCTGCTCTACGGCCATCATTTAAGAGGATACTGGCCCAAATCCCACAGGAGCGCATCAGACTTAGATGCACATAAGTAGTTCTCTAACACTGGAAGAAAATAACCGTAAGTATAAGCTGTGAGGAAAGCGAACAAAGTTTGGATTTATCTTTTCTTCTCGTCTCTTAATAACGCCGTTACAGCAGTAATTTAGACTCATGATAACATGTTAGCAGGATGCCATGATAAAGAAGGCATTTACCCATAGAGCCGAATCATCTAAATCACCAGGTGGAACAGAAGACTATCAATAAAAATACCAGGTGGTAGATCAAATCATAAAAATCACTGGGTGGTATATATCAAATCATTAAAAACACCAGATGGCATGCATTAACATCTTGTGCCCCTGTAGGCAAGGGGTGGGGATGTGACGGATATAAAATAGAGGGTACTAATTATCCCTACAATTCACCATGATGCCATTATCTTTAAAAGGAAGACAAAGTCCTTGTGGATGATAATATCTGCAGTTGTGTTGCTGACCCTGTGCTTCAAATCCACCTACTCTAAGTAGTCAGAAATATGGTGACACGTTCTACATACATTTAATAATTTCTGACAAAAAGGAAAACACACACACACACACACACATATATATATATATATAATAACATGCTTTCATGTAAAATATTTTGAGATATTTTATTAGTTTCCAGATAAGATGGAAACATCAAGGTGTAATCCCTAATGACACCATCAGCTACAGAAATATTAAAACATTATCTAGAGGCTGAGAATCTTAAGGGATTCTTAAGAATTTGAAAATGTGGTTTCCTTCACCAGATTACCTGTCGCTGGAGAAGAAGATTGTGGTCGATGGTCCACAGCACTGCCAGAGTTCCCTGTCTCAGCGACCATCTCTGCCGGCCCGTGATGACTCATGCTGCCTGGGCTCCCAGGTCTGCTTATGGCTCTGGTGTCTGGGTCACCGAAGCACAGTTTCCCATCATCTACAGGGAGACATCTCTCAGGCAGATAGGAGGAGCACTGCTGCTGCTGTTGCTGCTGGTCTTTAGGGCTGAACATTTGCTGTTCAATAGGTAACCCTGGTGTTATGATCTGCCAGCCCGCGTAGCTGCTGCTGCTGTTGGTGAGAGCATCTCTGGCAGCAATTACTTTCTGCAGATATTCCATGCCAGAGGAACTCAGCGGAGGGTGGAGATGATTTAGACCCAGCAAAGAAGAGCTCTCTGCATCTGTCACTGCACCAGGCCCTGAGGAAATCATCCTCCCTAACATCTCTCTGACCTTCATGTCAACACCTGCTGCAGCTATCATCTGGTTGTAATCTGGGTGGTCCACTCTCTCAGCTGTAAGGAACCTGTTGTGAATGCGGGAGATGTACTGGGAGTAGAGGTTGCTCTGATGCTCTGATGGCGTTAGGTTACTCATTTCAGCAGAGGAATCACGCTCGGGTGGAAGATTCGTCTTAGCAGCAAGCTTATTGAGGTGCACCTTCATGTGGTTCTTCAGAAACCAGGGTTCCTTGAAACGACGGCCACAGATTTGGCAGCAGTGCTCAAAAGAATCCTTGTGTTTCCTCATGTGACCCTTTAGGAACCAGGCCTGGCTGAAGGTCTGGCCGCACACCTCGCAGGGGAATTCCCCGACAGGCTTTCCCTGATCACCGGCCCCAATCGCGGGCTTTTGCCCTGAGCCTGAATCAGCTGTTATATGTGTCATTTCAACATGGCTGATGAGCTCCTCCTCATGTGAGGCAGCAAACTCACACAGAGTACATTTGTAGGGCTTGTGGAGGATTCTGATGTGGCGCTCAAGCTCTTGCTGCTTCCGGAACTTTCCCTTACAGAAAGAGCAGCGGAACCCAGTGGTTTGGGGCTGGATGGGCTCATCGTGAACTGTAGTCAACTTAGGAGAGGTGGATCCACATGGCTGGCTGTCTGCTGCGCTGGAGTTGCTTAAGAGCTGGGGCTGTTTTGGAAAAGTCTGCGGTAGAGGCTTTTGATGATGGTTTATATTAGCTGCTTGCGGTTGGCTAACATGACTAGCTCTCATCTGCCTGTCTCTTAGTATCGCCCTTTCCTCAAGCTCGTGAAGCAACCTGTTCTCCTCCCTAATCCTCCCACGGCCTTTGCCCAGAATGCCTTGCTTGTGTGTACGGAGGTGTATCTTCAGGTTGCCCTTCTGTGCAGCCCTGTGGTCGCAGTATGGGCACTTGAAAGGCTTCTCACCTGTGTGAGTGCGCATGTGAAGGGAAAGGATGCTGTTGAAGCGGAAACGCTTTCCACATAACGGGCAGGGATACTTCCTGTTTTTGCGGTTATCATCTTGGGAAGAATTAACCTGGGAGACAATGCTTTGATTGGTGACTCTCAGGAATTGGGAAAGCTCTACTCTCCCATTCATGCTGCTGAGAATTCGTGCATCCATGATTTGATTGGCCAGAAGTGCCATCTGGCTCCTAATTGGGTGGGTGGACGGGGTAATGAAGCTGTCCTTTCAGGGACTGGGTGATGTTACAGTATGGTGGTCAGGGGTGTCTAACTGGGACAGTCTGAAGGTTAGTAAAATGAAGCGTTTGCACTTATTTAGCTGAAACAGGATGTGGATTCATGCTGTTTAGATGATGTGTCTGTTTCCTGTTTCTCTGACCTAAAGAGAAAAACAAAAGGTGCATCAAGTTATTTCAAAGTCTGCTGCAGTAAATGTATTATTTAAAAAAAAAAATAGAAGAAAAAGAAGAGCAGCTAAGTAAAGAAAAAAAAGCTAAATAAATATGGCCATGTGTTGTCAACAAGGTGTAAATCTGTACTTTTGCAACTGCTGTATAATGCCAGTGATGCACCACAAATAGGTCAGGAAATAGTGCAAAGTAGGTTCTGACTCTCCTCATCCTGTCTTAAGTATACCTGTGGTTTTACATTATTGTTGGAGACTGAGAAAATGCTGATTATGTACAACCACAAAGGCTTCCTCAACAAATATCTCATCTTTACAAAAGGGTAAGTTGAAAATCTTTGTCTAGATCTCATTTTGTTAGTGACACACAATACTAAGGCAGCAGAAACATCAAAGCTTGTGTGATTCTACTTGCCCTTCCTTCGCATTTCACAAATCTTTGAAATGCTTTAAAGAGAAGATTAAAGTAAATAGTTAAGCTTTTTCAGCAGGTCTGCTGCATATTTGAATAAAACCGTTACTAGGATAATTATGTCACAGGAGTACTGAGGAAAATAAACAACTTAATGATGGATGCAAAAATTTAAACTAAAGTTAAAGGAAGCATATCTGAATAAAAAGCCTTCCCTTCCCAGCTCCCTTTTTTATTCAACTGTAGCAGCAAAACAAAGCTTCAAATTCACATCGTGCTACAATGGTAGAGGTCACACAGGCGAGCCCTGCACAGCTCTAGTGCAGCACCAAAGGGCACAGAACAAAGCCTGCACTGTCCACACTGAATTAACACAGGCTTACATCATCCTGGACTGCAACCTCAGTCAGTCACGAAAATGATGTACACAAAACCACACAGATAAAGAGTTGGCAGGCGGGGAGCAATGGTTCGTGTGACTGGCGTGTCCGCTCTAAGACGTAGATTAGAAATCAATGTGACCATTATGGTGCTGACTTAATCATATCTGACAAGAAAAGGTCTGCAAATTATATCTTTATATCATAGATCCACTTTACAGCTCCTGACCTGATATTCCTGAACAGTCCTTCCACAAAAGAAAGCAAATGGGAGGTTAGCCCCACTTCCCACGCGTTTTCAAGAATGACCGTCAGTTAGAGTGAGCTCGCATTCGCCTTAATTAATGTCATTACTGTGCTGTTGCTTTTATTGTACGGTGTATCCAATATGAAGTCTGCAACCAATCAATAATGATTGATTGAACTTAACTCTAAATAGCTCTGGCTCTGCAGCATCTTCTGAAATCACTTTGTTTAGTGCACAAGTGCATGCCTTCGTTCCTTAAACACTGCACATGTGTACTAGCTCTGTGTTACGTTTAGCCCTTTAAAGAGAGACTGAGCTAAACAAGAGAGCAATAAGAGCAATCTGACACAACACAACCTTGCTGTCATACTCCAACACTCTCAGTGTTCTCACCGAACCAATTCACCCCTACCTGGTCACCAAAATGAAAACACTAAACTTCATGTGAATAACGGCTTTCCAAATCAAATCTGATTACGAGTATAACCCGTAACAGCGCCGTCTGTTAAAGTCAACCACATGTTAGTTGATTTTAAAAAAGTCTTAGTCAGCAAAGTTTTGTTTGGTCAGTCGCAGAAAACTTCAACCACCACAGGAAGTGGTGACATTGCGTCAGACAGCTTGTCACAGATAGACAATGTCATTTACAAGAGCTGGTGTCTGCATGTGTTACAGTGCACATGTGAGGCAGGCAGGAAATCCAGAGCGTGGGCTCGTTTTGTGAAGGTAAAGGACGACACCCGAGAGAGTGACAGGCAAACTCTGCCTGTCATTCATCCATCTCAGACATGGCTTATCATTTGAAACATGTAAGCAGCATAAAAGCCACTTAGCATGGCTGTTCATTATTATGCTAGGTAGACCTTGAGTCCTTGTGTCTTGCAACAAATTCAAAATTAACTTCACTTTTGCTGTTGTCACAAGCAGGCCGCTCGCCTCCCGTGTGCTCTTGTATATTTTAAAGCTTCGTTATGATGGTTTTGTACTCTTCTGCAATGTAAAACACTATTAACAGCATTACTGACACATTCCTCCACTCAACTCAAACCATTATCTGATGCCCCCTAATATATATATATATATATATATATATATATATATATATTTTCAAATAATTCAAATAATATCCTAAATGTGAAACACCTAGTCAGCTAATTGCTTGAATTAACAACTACTAGTCAAGGAGAAAACTCTATCCCTAGTCCGAAGCAACTTCAATCACCCATGAAAATGTTGCACATAAAACCACACGGAGAAAGAGCTGCCTGCAGCCACGGCTGGTGTGAGCAGTGCGTCTGCACTGAGCTGAGATCAATGTAAGGCTACAGGCCTGACCTAATCACATCTGACAGGAAGAAAGTGAGCGAACGATATTAGCATACACTAGATCTACTTCATATTTACTAAAGTGATATTTCTCTGATTAACTACGCATAGCAACAAGGCAGAGAGCCGTCATCGCTTGTGTGTGCAGACTGGGTTTGGTAGGAATCTGTGGAGATGGGAGCGGGGCCATCAGGTGTTTTCACTGTCAGAGTGGATTAGGCTCTTTTAGTGCAGATTGAGAGAGTGCTTGATTGTTATGAAGCATTGTGTCACAGTGGCGCCTCTTAGGTGTGGACGCACATATACGAACAAGGAGCAGGTGTGATTTAGCACAGGCAATAAGAGGGAAACAAAAATGTGACACATACATTACAACCAGCCATGGAGGCTGTGCATTCGGGACGATTTTAGACGTGACAATATCAAACGCTGTTATATTTACTTTCTCTGCTGTCAGGCAAAGGGGATCCTATAAAAGATTTGACCTACAAGAGAGTGGAACCACGATATTTTTGCCTCGTAGTACATTGCCATGTAGGATGGATGGATAGATGCGTAGAGGCATAGGGTGATGAAAGTGGAATGAAACGCGTAAATGAAATTTATAGATCAGAAGTGCGCATTACATTTTTCTTTTTAACAGCGGTTAAAATTAATAAAATCCATTAATAATTCATGTTGATTGTAGAGCTGAAAAATACAATAAACGCACCACAAATGGCTGCAAAAGCCCTCACCCACCAGCTACAGTAAGCCCTCTAATAAGCAAGGAAAGCTAAAGACCATGATGTTAACGTGACTGCTGACAGCCTTTTCATGTATACTGTGTTCAGGTGACCAAAAACGGGAAATTCTTGTTTCATTTTGGTGTGTTTGAGTTTGCAAACTTCAAGAACATTTTTAAAATGTATCTATTTATTTATCGCCCCTTTGATTTTGGATTCAGTGGCAATGTGTGAAAATCTACACGCAGCGCTTCAGATATGTTCTGTTTACCCAGGCAGGCTGGAAACAGTTGTACGCATGACACAATAATAAAAACTCAACTCAATAGTCACCCATGCGGTTAAAAATGAAACACATATGTAATTATACAGTTGGATGCAGATACTCATGCCTCATACGAGCAAATAAGTATGCAGTCTGACATTTAATATGTCTGTTGATGTCCCAGATTCTTGGTAAAATGGTTCAGCCTACTTCAAAATTCCAGGAATTCCTGACTTCCCAGGCTGCAGAAGGCAACTGTTTATCACACATGAGCTTATGTAAAGACAGTAAAAGCCCCATGCTATGCTTTATGTCCCCCTGTATCTCACTTCATCCACGTGCCCACCCACCAAATCAGCCAGCCAACACTCCTGTGGACTGCAATGTCAGGGGATGAACAGCATGCTCAAGGAAGAGGGCAGTGGTAACA
>VVHJ01063874.1:5207-17107 GCA_015107715.1 Tylochromis polylepis
TCTTGGGGGGGGGGGGGTAAAAAAAAAAAAAAAAAAAAAAGAGGAAAGGAAAAATAGCCTGGGGCACCTGGCAGAGGATTTGACCTGTTCCCTTGCAGTTAGAGGCAGAGAGGAAAAAAAGGCACTTTTTCCCACACAAGCCATATTCAGGTCTACAGATTAGAAAGTGAAGCAGTGCCCCCATAGGTAGAAGCCGTCGTCTCTCTGAGTATGTAGGTGCGTGCAGTGTGGAACAATCCGGACATTGTGCTGACCCACCCCGTCAGCTCTCAGCTTACACATCCAAAATAAGATAAATAATAATAACGATTTCCACGTTTATCAAGAGTCCCGGAGTCTACCGCGTCACGTTAATTTACTTTCAGTCTTATGGTATCAAAGCTAGTCACGCAATGGTGTGTTAACCCCCTTGATGATGTATTAAGTTGGATATATAATAGGCTATAATAGAGGAAGGTTCACCCATATGAAAGTTCTCACTCTCCAGTTGTGTTTGAGTCTTTCAGCTGTATTTGTTGAAGAACTTCCAGTTCTCAGGCATAGATATTTGCACTAAAAATTATAGTTTTAAAAACAAAGATATGAATTTGTCCTCATAAAAATACTTTATTGCGGCAATGTTAATCTCATCAAAACAGTTCTAGTTTAGGGTGAGGTGTGTAATTAATCAGCAATTCACATGCTGTTTATGTAAAATGTGATTACAAACAATCTGACTTTTTATTATGTGATTTATGATTCAATATGACAGAAAAAACAAAGTTATTCCAACAAAGGAGAGTGCTTTTATGTGAATGCTGTTTGACAATAACTCATGTTTTCCACAATGGCTTTGGTACCATGGGATAACACGCCAATTTTACCACATAGCAATGCACAATAACCATATTTCTTATTTCTGAGAAATAGGGGCATGGAATCGCTGACAGTGTTTTTCCTGCTCTGTATTTTCATGGTGGAGTTGTGCCCGATGATGGCTATGATAATTTGATCTGAGAAGACAGAGATTTGAACTAGCAGAAAGAAGGATGCAAATCCCTCAGTAAATCCCTACACTATATAGCTCCCAGCCTGTTGGAAGAGTTTAATATCTACTGGAATGATTAAACTGAAAAGGTGAAACCACCATTGTAGTAATAAGTAGTAGGACTGTGCAACAGGGGTTGGGCAGTGGGCTAATAGCTTGCACTGCAACTCTGGCCTCCAGTGTACATAGACAATCGAGAAGGCTAATTTTGCCACCTTTTGTGTATTTCCATCTTTTCCCCTTTAATAATTCAAGTCTACATTTGTACATCCATCAAAGATGGGAAACAAAGATGGGAACAACCTTTACAATTATTTTATTCATTTTATGTTTATGTATTAGCTGAGGTTTTAATGATCATTTCTATGATTAAAGACTGAGACCTAAGAATGGTGGTTGTGTCCATTTTAAATAGCAAAACAATTTCTATGATTAAAGATTGTTTTGCTATTTAAAATGGACACAACCACCATTCTTAGGTCTCAATTCATTGGGTCTTTCATCCCATCATTGTAAAACTTCCCATAAGCGAAGTTATAGCATATAACTCATTCAGTATGTATCTCTCAATGGGTGGATAATTGCAGTGACTCTTCTCTATTACAGGACACGTCGACCCAAACCATGCAGCAGCATAACTAAACCACCACATTCCTTCATTGTCCGTTGTCAAGGATTCATGGTTTTCCTTTAAACTGTCTGAATATCTTTTTCTTACATAACTCGTCTTGTACCTGCTTTCAGCAATAAAAAAATAGCCATGTGACCCACTGTGATTAAGTGATAGTTTTTAAATTAAACAGTCATAACACATGTGATTAACTCGGCTCACAATCCGGAAATCTTTTATAAGTTGTCTGCACTGTGCCTCCGTTAACATTAGCTTAGCTTACTTAGGTTAAATCTGCTAGCACGTTCGTGTAACCATCGTATTCTCGCAATTTGGTCAACACTTACGGTTACTAAACTTCAGCCACTGGTAGACTTCCCTCTGGAAAACCTTGGTAACCACCCTTCATAACCACGTGAAATGATGCTCAAGTGGATTCAAACAGGACTAATCACGACTTCAACGAATAAACATGTAACGCTGCTGATTGCGTTTTAAACATAAACAAAAAGTCCGCCGGGCTTCCGCGCAAGCGTTACGGGGCGTGTCCAACAATCTGAAAACCAATCACAAACGATGTAACG
The DNA here is from genome assembly GCA_015107715.1 of Tylochromis polylepis. Lineage (NCBI taxonomy): Eukaryota > Metazoa > Chordata > Actinopteri > Cichliformes > Cichlidae > Tylochromis > Tylochromis polylepis. The sequence goes on from VVHJ01063874.1 coordinate 7,429, forward strand.
TGACACCGAACTTGTTTTCTCAGGCAGCTCAAAGCTTCAGGCCACCGGTTTAAGGTTTTAGAGCAGACATTTGACTTTACCGACGAACCTTAAGCTAAGAGTGAAATAATATTAAAAATAAATAATGACTTATTTCATATAAAAGCCTAAATTCAGGGATTTTGTCTCCAAATAGAGTTTGGCTCCACAAAGTGTCTGACAAAGCTGAATGTACGAAAAAGACAAAAATGATAAAATTACATTAAATAAATAAAATAAATGACAGAAATAAACTACAAAATTTCCCCCTTTTCACTTGAAAAAAATGCAATTTTGCATTGAATGGGTTATCCATTTACAAAAGGAAAAACAAAAGAAGAAGTTGCATGAAGAATAATAAGAATAAGCACAGCGGCACCATTTAAATACTTAAATACCACAACATTTTTAATCAAAGTCGGTCAGCCTTTGTAGTTTTCTACAAAAACATCTTATTTGGTTGTACTGACTTTAGCGAGAAGCGTTAAAGCAAGTTGATAAGGTAAAGCGTTTTACCTTATCAACTTGATGTTACTCCTTGCCAAATACCACATCCATAAATGAAAGTTTTCAAATAAGAAGCCACACTTCTCTGTTTTTATGAAGGAAATGGAACTCTATGTGGCAATCTACTCTTCCCATAACAAGAAAGCTATAAAAACCATTACAGTTTGCAATGCTGTTAATGTTTAATGTTACCGTCACCCTCACATTGTTTGTTGTTGTTTTCTCCCCTTTTTTCCCCTTTCCCCTACATGTATGTGTGTTTATTTACATCCCTTAATTGTAATTATTTTGCAATTTGCTTATTTTGCTTACTGTCATTTATATAGCTATGTAAACTCAGACTGCTATTTTATGTATCTGTTACTGTGTATTTCTGTGGAGAATCAAAGAGCAATAAAAAAAATGTAACAGAAGTAAGGTAGTGGCTGAATGTGTTTAGCTGCACTTGCGACATCCCTGTTCAGACAACATCCCTTTAGCCACCGCTAAAGTAGGAGAGTGCCGCCTAGCTGGAGAAGGGTGTTTCCGCCTGCCGTGGAGCTCCATAGTGGCTGCAGTCAGGTGCTCTTGCCGAGCTGCCATCCTCTAATGAGCGCCTCCATTACTGTCTCTGTGTGCGGCTTTTGCGCCTGGCAGTGGTGGGAGTCGATTGGATAAGTCTGTCTGATGTTTCAAAGGAGTCGGCGTTTCCTCCAGGTGTGTCACAGCTGCCTTGAAAGCCGGGGTGCTCCGTACAGTGATGTCAGTCTCATATAGCGAACGGGTAATTAGTATTTTTTTGCTGTCAAGGCAGTTACCCAGATTTCACGACCGGTAGAGCCTACCGGCTAGTTAGCATACGAGGCTAGTACTAACTAGCTCGGCTAAAAACAGTTGTAGCCGCTACTGTACTGTTCGTCAAGCTAGTTGGTTAGCACGGCTTGAGTTGAGTCATAGTGTCCGCCTACAAAAAACAACTAATTCCTTAAAAGACATTTCAAGATACTTGTAATTATAAAGTCAATATGCTACATTTAAAATCTGGTGATACAAGATACGTAAAAGGTATTAGTTGAGGTAGTTAATAGCGAGCTAGTGGCTAACTTTGACGGCTAGTGATAAAAAAAAATGTGAAAAATGGTGATGGATATCTGTGCAGTCTATAAGCGTATCCAAACGACGGCGAGCTTTAGCTCTTTGATGCTGCTGAGGACTTCGTCGTGTCAGGACACAGTAAGTGACGCTTCGGCCTGTTTTGATCACATGATAAGGTGGTGGATGTGATGCTACTTCTGCTTTCATTACTAGTATCTAAAATGGCTTGTATTGCAAACTCAAAGTCCGTGGCCTTCTTGAGTAGGTAAGTAAAAAAGAGATTGGTAGCGGCTTTTAAGCTTTGATCACGGAGAATTCTAAGAAACGGATGTGGATCAGCCGACTCCTAATTCAGCAGTGAGTCGTTCTTATTACGAGTTCGAGTTCATGTGCGGGACAGTCAGCGATCAAATGTTAGATATGCCAGCTTTAGGGTGCAGCAGCAGCAGTGTGATTAAAAAGAGCTATAAAGATGTTGTTCCTGTGGAGGGAAAAAAATAAATTTCAGAATTACAGAAAAAATCAAAGTAAAAAAACCTTCTTTATTAGCAGACTCTTTTGCAAATGTACTATTTGAAACATGAAATAAATTAAACAGGTTGACCTAAAATGTGGACTTCTTGTTCGCTGTGGTATGTATTGAAATGGTTGCTGGAGTTGACTGGTTACACCGCAGAGAATCTGAGCTCTTGTTTTGAAGTTTGCAGTCACAAGGTTGTGTGTCATCAGTTTCAACACTGGTGGTTATTTTTTCATATAGACATGGCGTTGGGCATACAGGCTTCCTGTCAGCAATATTACAATTGTTGGTAGCATGGTGACGGTCATTCAGTAAATAAAAGTATATGTTATGTTTGAGGAAATGAAAAGCCATTTTAACAAAACAAATGGCTAAAATACTTTTATTACCATGGTGATCATTTTTTTCCTTTAGGGAAAGGCCAAAACCTCTTTGGGGTGTGCCACACTTCTTTTTTTTTTTTATATCCAGGTAAAACTAGAAAATCACCAGTAGGAGACACAAAGCAACCACAAAGAGACACACGACAGCCACGAATAGATGGAAATGTTTGTGTCCCTTTCAGTCTGGGTAGCGTAACCCTGTTAGCGTCCACTAATATGTGGTTAAATATCTCACACCAAGTTTTATCTTGACCAGATACATTTGATAGCTGTTAACAAGCTTCTGGCATAATGCTGGCTGAATATTTAACCACTCTTCTTGACAGAGTTTGTAGACTTCATTTAAATTTGTTGGTTTCCTGGCACAGACCTGGCTTTTAAGCGTAGTCTGCCAAATGTCAACAGGGTTGAGGTAAGGACTTTGAGAAGGCAGTTCCAGCAGCTCAATATTAACCTCCTTTGTCCATGATAAAATCAGTTTCGAAGTCCTGTTGGAACACCCAGTTGTGTCTAAGTTTAAACTGTCAGAAGCCCTGCCCTCACACACTTCAGACCTTTTCAACCAGTCAGAAGATATTAATTGTAAACAGAGAGGACCTTAAACAGCTTGTTTCAGATGGTGGACACACTGAGGGGCTGTGCCAAAGCCTACCGTAACATACATAAGGATTATTTTGAACTGCTCTAGTAGAAAAAAATGTTGAAATGTGTAATAGGTTGTCTTTATTAGATGACAGAACATGCAATTTGAACATTATTTTTAAGAATCTTGGAGTTAAAATAGGCAGTAGTTACTGATGCTGGTTACTGATATTTTTGCAGATGAGTTTCTAGGAGCTGACTAAAGACTGAATAAGCTAAATGTATGATAACGGGTCCTTGCTTACATGTACATTCTTCAGTGCATACGTTTTTCCCTCTACAGCAGGAGGAGAAGTGACATGGCTACAGATGACAAGTCCTCGTCCTCATCCTCAGCGGACTGGAGCATGGAGCCTGCTGGCATCTCACCCACCAGTCCCTCCCACCTGACTCACTTCAAGCCACTGACTCCAGAGCAGGATGAACCTCCCCTGCGCTCTGCATACAGCTCCTTTGTCAACCTGTTTCGGTTTAACAGCAAAGGTGAGGAAATGGACATCGCTCTTGGGCTCCCCCATTCCTTCATACCCTGTACACTGGCTCTGTATCTGTGTATGTAAATAAACTTAGTTACGTAACGTAACTGCATATTTGTAGTTTTACACACACAAAAGCAAAGAGAGGAACTGAAGTTGTAAAATAATAAAACTTGTGTTTTCTAAGGATGAGTAAATCATTATCATCAGCCTGTAAAATAAACGCAGCACAGTTTTCAAACTGAAAACATTCTTAGTCATTTGAAGTAATCGGGTAGTCTTACAAATTTGTAATAAGTTGAGTCAATACAAACATGATTTACAGGAAATATAATCAAATAAAAGCCCAAGACTTTCACTTGAGTTAGTCCAAAAGCTATGCTCCGTATTGATTTGTATTTCTTTAATGTTTGACAGTTAGAGAAAAGTGACAGTGGGCACCGTCCTATGAAACTGAATGAAGTTTCATTAGAGGGCAGAGCTATATTTGTTGTGTTATCTTGTTATGAGAGCATTCACTGATTAACAGAGAGTACATATAGATATTTTACCTACCACTGTAAACACAGTGTGAGAAATCTGTAGTGGAAATTACACCTTACAGTATTTCGACTCTGCCCAACATTTTATAGTATTTTACAGAAACCCAGGGTGATTCATCTTGTGAGGTCATGTGACAGAAGATGTTTATTTGAACTGGAGCCAGTGAGCTGCACAAGTCATGAATTTAAATTCTCCAATAAGTCTGGTCCCCTAATACTCATACCTCACAGTGGTATTTATGTCCAAAGTAGTGATGCAATTCATTTTAATTTCCTGTATGAAATGTAAATAAAACCAAATCCAATGATGTTCATATCTGCTGAAACCTATATTTAATTGAAAATACGACAATTCCAAGATATCTCATGTAACGGAGTAATTTGAATCTTTCTTTAATAAAATGTTTGCTAATTCTGAACAAACAAAGGGCAGCAAACTGAAGAAGTTGTGTAATGCTGAAAAGAAAAGCTGGTGGAACATCTCACAGCTAGTTAGCTTCAACTGGCAACACATCGGTAACATCGCTGGCTGAGAAAGAGCATTTCGGAAAAGCTGATGGGTTCACTACTCTGTTTAAAGACTGTGTGAGCAAATAGTTTAGCAAGTTAAGATTAACATTATGTAGCATAAAATTCTATAAGAATTTGGAGGAGTTTGTTAACTGGTACATAATTTGATTACAGATTTTTTTTTTTTTTTTACAGAGACGTTTTTATACATAAGGGACAGTGACAGATCGGTGATGGCTGTGGTCTGTGTGACAAACAGACACGATTCTGTTGTCGGAATCACAGCATGGCCTCAGGGGTACTCCTATAAACCACTGTCAGTAAAAGCACTTGAGCACTGCATATGCAAATGTCACATGTTAAGTGACATTTGTTACTGTAATGTTAGTTACAAACTTTTTGCACGGTTTAGTTAAAATGGATATGCAACTATTAAACTACCCTGTCGTCTGACCAATAGAAATCAGATTTTTTACTTCATCCGGTTTGTTATGAGCACACAGTTAAAGACTGAATCTGATCGAGTAAATTATTGCACCCTGCCCATCTATTGCTCAACAAAATATGCAGATTTTGGAGTCACACATGCTGTCATCTGGACAAAGACTTTTTCAGGAGAAGGGTTAGGTTATTTGGATAGGATGATGTCGAAGCATATTCTGCTTGTGTCCCAGCTGCATGAGTCTGTAGTAAAAGAGGTGGGATTCACTCACATTAGAGAGAAATAGGATGCTGACCTGTCTGTGGTTGCTCAGTGATTATTCAGTAACTGGAACAAAACAACAACAACAAAAATCAAGAGAGAAAATAAAACCTAGAATAGTTTTAAAAAGAAGAACTACTTTAAGCTTTGTTAGTACCTGTAAACCTCTCTGATACAATTTTCTGTTTCTTTATTAGAATAAAATTAAAAATCAGTAAAACTTCAAATAAAAAAATGTGGTGGTTTCCACCCACGATCGGATAATTTGTGATTTAATAAACAGAAATAGTTTATATCTCTAATTGTCATTTTTGAGCAGCAGTGTGAACATTTAATGCTTTTCTGTGTTGCAAATCTTGTGTGGATAGGAAATCCTGGTCTATTGACTGAACAACAGTCCTTTACTGTCACGTTAAGATTTCTTATCTTGAAAGTGATGACTTTTTACCATTGACTTTGCTTTAACTCCAACCCACTCGACTCGATTATTCAGAACTTTCTCTATGTTTTGGGTGTGTGTTCAGATGAGGGACGCCCTCCTTCAACAGTCTCAGAGAAGCCAGACATTCCAGCCCCTTCTCCTCAGTCAGAGAGGCGGAGCTGGTCCACAAGTCCCTCCCACTCAAGGACGCATCGAAAGCAGCATCCCGACCACTACAGACGCACCTCGACGGCCTCGGGTAAAAGTTACACACTGAACACTTCCTGATATTGAGACAGGATCTTCACATGGAAAAATTGCCTTGACTAGTAAACAGGTTTGTGGCTGTCTTGCTGTTGCTCAGCCCCAGGCGTGTTTTGAAGGTAGGCGGTGTTGCAACTCTTGAATTGGAACTGTTTTTTTCTGCTTTACAAATTAGTAAAAGTTCTTCGAAAGCTTCCATCCTGTGATCAATAAACTAATCGGAGCCCTCTGATAACACTGTCAACAGTGTCTAATTTCAGTGACCTATTTTATCTTTGAAGTGTTCAAATTCAGCTCCACACTCTGCTGAAAATAAACGGACACCTGTGAGGCTATAGAACAATTTTCAATGCTGCAAAACTCTTAAACATTTTGATCGTGTGCAAAACTAATAAAACATGTTTTGCAAATATCACAAGATCATAAGATGCAGTTCACATTGCTGAATGTGAACTGCATCTTGCATTTGGTTCTAGTTTGTGATAGGGAAGAATATAAGAGTCGTCTCATCCAATAAAGCAACAGAAGCAACAACCAATGCATATTTTAACATAAAACTTTTTCTTTTTTTAAAGAATACAAACAAGTCATTTGCCTCTCATGGCCTATAGTGTCTAAGCTTGTTGTGGTTATGTCTCAACTAAAATGCTGAGTGAGTATTATTGTGTGGTCTGTTCTGTTAAGACTGCTTGGCCATCATCTGTGAAGAAACACTGCACACTCATTAAACACTATTAGTTTCATACATGCCAACAATAACACCAATTCAAACAAAGGAAATTCAGAAAGAATTCGTAGAAGTGGTCAGAAAAGTAGAGCACAACTAAAGGAAAAATGTGTCTGTCTTGTTGTTTTTTGTGATTAAATGCAGCAAAAAAATGTTGAAAATGTCTTGTGGCTACCTGGTTGGGGAGAGGACCGTAGCTGTCGCCACACTCCCCTAATTACAGTTTCAGAGACCCAAAAAATGCTCTGTGTAAACCTTTATCAGTGCTATCTCGGTAAAGAAACAGGCGTCTGACTAGAAATGTCTTTGTTAATGGAGAGCACCAACTTCTGTGTTTCTTTTTTGAAAGAAAACTGAATGTGAGTTGATCAGCTAAAAACATTCTGGTAGCGTTTGTGTGACTGTCTTGATGCGTGCTCAGTCATCCAGGTAAGCAAATGCCGAAAAGTTGTTTCTGTTCTTCTGAATGTAGCGTTTTCAGCGGGAGAACGGTTTGGTCACTTGGATGAGTGAGCGTTCCTCTCACTGGCCGTGTTCAAAATCATTCATGCTCCTCGTGTCAGGAGTTCTAGATATGAACTCATTGGCAAAATGACACAAACGCTTTTCTCGAGTCATTTTTAATCATGCAGCGAAGTTGTGACAAATCAACAATTAAGTTCTTTCTTTCTCACAATGCATGATGGTATACAATCCCCGGCTAGTGACCGTCACTGCTCAGAAGAACTTTCAGAGCACCATATTAACACTTACCGTACAATCAGACATCAGTACATGATGCGTAATGGAAGGGAGTGATTTGGGACACGGCCGTTGTTATGTTGGAAAGAGGAGACAAGAACAAATGATGTTGAGGAATGAGTGCACATAAGCGCGGTAACATCCATTCTCATGTCTTTTCTGACTGCAGTGGATTGGCCAGGTGAGGGCTCTTCTGCACTGTGTGGTTTTACTAAAGCTATTTTGGCTGGACTGTAGCTGCTCAGTCTGAAAAAATAGTGTGTGTGTGTGTGTGTGTGTGTGTGTGAGGTTTGCCTTTTACAACAAAGCGCTTCCTTTAGTCTTTGGTTTGCCACTCAGGTACTAATAATTGGAATGGTATTTGTTATGGTTGATTTTTAAGCTAACATTTCTATTCATCATGCTTTTTTTTGCCCACTTATTTATTTTATTAGTTTTTTCATTTATTTATTTATTAACTTGGACTGTGTCATGTCACATTTGCAACTTTAAAGTTGTTCATTGTCAAATGTTTCTCATTTAGCTTTTTGATTACATTACCTAAGAGAAGCTAATGTAGCATTTATTCAGATTTAATTTTTTTTTTTTTTAAAGAGGAAGATTTGACAATGCAGCAGGACTTATTTATAGACATGTAGAGTGAACTTTTGATTGTGCTCACTTTTTCTGTTTGTTCATTTGTTTGCATGTGTGATTTTTAGAGGGAAGCAGGAAATCTGATGCATCTCTAAGTAATCATGACCCTCGTACCGCTGTGCAACTTCGCACTGCACTGAAGAGGCTGAAGGAGATCATGGAGGGAAAGAGCCAGGTAAAACACAAAGTCCTCTATATTCGGAAACATTTGTTTAACTTTAATATTGAATCATAAAATGCCTTTTCTAGGAAAAGTGTGAATGTCCAGTCCTGTTCAAAGGTTTTGGGCACTAAAAGTGAACTGAGGCTATTGGTTTGTTTGTCTTTTTTTTTGTTTTGTTTTGTTTAAATCAGTAATGTCATAAATATGGCCCAAGCCATGTGATACCTCTCTAGGGCTGTGCCATATCATCCTCAGTAATACAGTAAGAATCTTTACCTGATGCAAAATAGCTGTTGTAGCGATGCCATACATTTATGTTCCCCAGTGTGCACAACGACAAGATAAGCCCGGTGTACTTCCAATAAAGCACAGTACTACAAATGATGTCACTGGAGCACTTAGTAGTATGACAGGAAGACCAAACGCTGGATGGAAATGACTGCAGTTACATGGTGGGAAAGCTCAGCCCCAGATACGACATTATGTCACAATATTGTGCTGCTCCTGAAGAGTTACAAGCTTAGCTTACTTTAGCTATTATTGAGCTGCAGTGTTCAGTAGTTATTTTGTACTTTTACCGAGAAGTTCTAGAGAAAAAGAGGCTAGGCTACGTTTGTGCTGACATTTGACTTATGCTGCATAATGCTGAGTCACTACTGTTGCACTATACAATACTGCTGCTGGGACCTTGTTTCAAATAGAGAATTAGGAAGTGTGTCACCAATGACGGTAACTCAGAAAAGTAAGATGGAAAATCCATCAATTTTTTTTTCAGTTTTTTTTTTTTTTTCCCTGTATTACCAAAAATGTTGTTCTTGCAAATTTTCTCGGACTATCGTGATATAAGTTTAAGGACATATCACCTACAGTGGCTTGCAAAAGTATCCGGCCCCCTTGAACTTTTCCACATTTTGTCACATTACAGCCACAAACATGAATCAATTTTATTGGAATTCCACGTGAAAGACCAATACAAAGTGGTGTACACGTGAGAAGTGGAACGAAAATCATACATGATTCCAAACATTTTTTACAAATAAATAACTGCAAAGTGGGGTGTGCATAATTATTCAGCCCCCTTTGGTCTGAGTGCAGTCAGTTGCCCATAGACATTGCCTGATGAGTGCTAATGACTAAATAGAGTGCACCTGTGTGTAATCTAATGTCAGTACAAATACAGCTGCTCTGTGACGGCCTCAGAGGTTGTCTAAGAGAACATTGGGAGCGACAACACCATGAAGTCCAAAGAACACACCAGACAGGTCAGGGATAAAGTTATTGAGAAATTTAAAGCAGGCTTAGGCTACAAAAAGATTTCCCAAGCCTTGAACATCCCACGGAGCACTGTTCAA
>VVHJ01063875.1:0-10460 GCA_015107715.1 Tylochromis polylepis
CACATTAGTATATGTGAGGGGGCAAACTCCTCAAGATGGGTGGTGATCATGGTGGCCATTTAGAAGTCGGCCATCTTGGATACAACTTTTGTTTTGTTTTTTCAATAGGAAGAGGGCCATGTGACACATCAAACTTATTGGTAATGTCACAAGAAAAACAATGGTGTGCTTGGTTTCAACGTAACTTTATTCTTTCATGAGTTATTTACAAGTTTCTGACCACTTATAAAATGTGTTCAATGTGCTGCCCATTGTGTTGGATTGTCAATGCAACCCTCTTCTCCCACTCTTCACACACTGATAGCAACACCGCAGGAGAAATGCCAGCACAGGCATCCAGTATCCGTAGTTTCAGGTGCTGCACATCTCGTATCTTCACACCATAGACAATTGCCTTCAGATGACCCCAAAGATAAAAGTCTAAGGGGGTCAGATCGGGAGACCTTGGGGGCCATTCAACTGGCCCACGACGACCAATCCACTTTCCAGGAAACTGTTCATCTAGGAATGCTCGGACCTGGCACCCATAATGTGGTGGTGCACCATCTTGCTGGAAAAACTCAGGGAACGTGCCAGCTTCAGTGCATAAAGAGGGAAACACATCATCATGTAGCAATTTCAAATATCCAGTGGCCTTGAGGTTTCCATTGATGAAGAATGGACCCACTATCGTTGTACCCCATATACCACACCAAACCATCACTTTTGTTGTTCCAACAGTCTTGGAGGGATCCATCCAATGTGGGTTAGTGTCAGACCAATAGCGGTGGTTTTGTTTGTTAACTTCACCATTCACATAAAAGTTTGCCTCATCACTGAACAAAATCTTCTGCGTGAACTGAGGGTCCTGTTCCAATTTTTGTTTTGCCCATTCTGCAAATTCTGTGCGCCGATCTGGGTCATCCTCGTTGAGATGCTGCAGTAGCTGGAGTTTGTAAGGGTGCCATTTGTGAGTAGCTAATATCCGCCGAAGGGATGTTCGACTAATGCCACTCTCCAGTGACATGCGGCGAGTGCTACGCTGTGGGCTCTTGCTGAATGAAGCTAGGACAGCCACTGATGTTTCTTCATTAGTGACAGTTTTCTTGCGTCCACATTTTGGCAAATCCAACACTGAACCAGTTTCACGAAACTTAGCAAGCAGTTTGCTGACTGTAGCATGGGAGATGGGTGGTCTCGTAGGGTGTCTTGCATTGAAATCTGCTGCAATGACCCGGTTACTGCGTTCACCAGATATCAACACGATTTCGATCCGCTCCTCACGTGTTAACCTCTTCGACATGTCAATTGCATTTTATAAGTGGTCAGAAACTTGTAAATAACTCATGAAAGAATAAAGTTACGTTGAAACCAAGCGCACCATTGTTTTTCTTGTGACATTACCAATAAGTTTGATGTGTCACATGGCCCTCTTCCTATTGAAAAAACAAAAGTTGTATCCAAGATGGCCGACTTCTAAATGGCCACCATGGTCACCACCCATCTTGAGGAGTTTGCCCCCTCACATATACTAATGTGCCACAAACAGGACTTTAATATCGCCAACCATTCCCATGTTATTACGGTGTATTCATATAAATGGCCCACCCTGTACATTTAAATTAAGTGCATTTAAAGTTATAGGTTAAAGAAACTTGAGACATAAGACGGCTGAAATCTCAAATTTGCCATGTGCCCTCACCATTTTTAGCATTTTATGTCTAAATGGTCAAAGAAAGACAAAGCACCTATGTTTCATATATACTGATACTTACTCCATCCTCCTCCCTGTATGGGTTCAGACGGTTGTATACTGCTTCAATAACACTGCGTCTGCGAGAGGAACACAGATACAAAAATTTCATAAGGTATTGTTAGAAGCGTCAATCAAAGCTCCAAAAGAGTGGAAGACTAGGTAGAGTGAAGGTGTAGCCATTTAAAAAAAAAATTAATTAATTAAAATCTAATTTGTTTTTATTGTAACATTTCTATAATTACCACTGTCTGGGCATATAGTGAAGTATTATAGATGTTTAACACTTTCTATTTTAATCATACATTTTAATAAATGTCAAATGGTGCTTACTTGCTGGCAAGACCACCCCCTGGTGGCAGAGGGGGCATGCCGCTGTCAGTGGACAGGTTCCTCATCACTGTTACCAGATCCGGAAACCCCTCCTCCCCTGGCCGAGACAGCATCTCTAAAACAGCACCAGACATGTTGTTACAAGTTACAAGTCGGTATTAAAAGAGCTAATGACAGCCATGAACATCTGTGCAAAGACAGAGGAGGGAGAGCAGAACAGCAGAGGGAGAGAGACCAAAAATGTGACAAATGAGGAGAAAGGAAGTGAAGATGGAAAACATACAAGTGAATTTGTGGAAGCCAGTGTGTTTCTGAGATGAGGAGAGGGAGAAAGATGGTGACAGAAAGAGGCCTGCAACTGAGTTGGGAGTGGCATGAGGCCAAGATAATGTTCCGCCAGAGAATTCCTCTCTCTCTGTTTTGTTCTATTCCCTCTCTCTTCTGTCTTCCAGTATTAGACAGTACCCTAAGCCAAACATCTAGCCTGCTTTACACAAACACTGTTTGAACTTCTGAACTGTACCTTCAAAAGTGGAAGGATTTTGACCCATTTCAGGGCTTTTCAGCCAACATGAATTTACTTTATCACATCAAATAATTACCTGTCTTTTCATCTGCATTTCAGAGTCTTAGGGGAGATATTAAGGCCTTTTTTTAAACATTTTATTTCAAGATGACACTGGTATCAGACAGGTAAAAACAAAAAGTTAAAGGATTCATTTTAAGTTTTTTTTTCTTTAGCTCTGAGGAATAAAAGTATTTCTTAAGTGACCGGTATCTCAAACAATACACAGCAAGTGAAGAGAGCTGACCAGAAAGGTTGCTTTGTGTTCAAAGGGTCTTGTGCTGCCAGAGACAAGGGGGGGGAAGGGTTGAAATTAGAAAGAAAAAAGGGGCAAAGAGTACAGGAAAGGAGAAGGAAATTCATTCCAACAAGACAGTGAATGTTTGAGTGAAGGAAGGGAGGAGAGGAGCGAAGATGGAATAGAGGGGAGATGCTCGCTGAAGTGGAAAAGAAGGTCATGATGGTGTCATTCTTCTGCTGTGAGCTTGAGCAAATTTGGCTGGAGGTTAGACAATAGCAAGTAGCAAGGTCAATCGAGGGAATATACAGATATGATAACACAGTTTCAGTTGAAATAAGATGGGTGTAAATATGGGCAAAAAAAACCCCTTTATATATAAAGCAAGGTTATCGATAAATCCCCAGCTGTTCGTTTTTGTTTTTTTAAACACCCTATTTAAATTAAAGTTGTATGTTTAGAATTAAGTCACACAAAGATAATTAATACACAAACGTTATTTTTCTCCATTCAGCCACTCTCACCTTCAACCCGAGACTCCAGGTAACTGTTGAGCTCAGTGTCTTTCCTCACAGCTTCCTCTGATACTTTGGGAGCGTTGGGCAAACACACTAACACAACACTCATGTTATCCCGACTCCCCTAAGACGGACCACAGGACAGAGGAATAAAGAAAGAGAAGAAAGAGCAGTTTAAGAGAAAATGTCGTATAGTTTTAATTTTTCATATGGAGTAAGTGACTGAATAACCTGCACTGTCAGAGCTAAGTAGAACATAATGGTATCAAAAACATACAGTAAACAAGCAATAAAATGCATTTTTCCCATCTATTATCTATCGAATTCAAGCAGATAACAGCTGCTGGTCAGGATTAAGGAGTAACCTGCAAGACTTGAAGCCATCTTTCAAGCATTTTGTACTTCAAAGCTCTGTACTTCATTCTTTTCATTTTTACTTTGTCCTTTTTCCAAGACTGCCAAAACAATTTCTCAGTCTCCTCTTTTTAGTGAGGGAAAATGTACTGAGCTATTAAAGCAGTTACAAATAGTTCTTGTTTAACAAAATAAAAAAATTCTCTAAAACCTCCTTCATCATATAGTGTTCTTCTGTGGCAGGAAATTCAAATGGATGTCTTGCTGACAAAATTATGGAGACATAAATGTGTAGAATAAGCCAAAGGAAAGCAGAGGATGTCACAGTAAAATATACAAATGACAAACTCCAAAACAAATAAGTACATACCTTGTGCAGACAGGTATCCACCACTTCATTGCAGACTTTCTCCAGGTCATCACAGACCTCAAGCCTCGATTTCACAAACTCGCACAACTCCTCATTGGACATAACGTCCCAGATGCCATCACATGCCAAAATCACAAACTGATCCTGTTCTGGTGCTCGAACCATCACAAACACCTCTGGTTCAGGGCTTACCAGCTGCTCTGTGGGACCCTTGCCATCCACACACTTGTAATCATAGTCCCCCAAGGCCCTCGATACAGCCAGTGACCCATTAACCCTTTGAATCATGACTGAACCACCAGCATTCTGGATGCGCTCTCTCTCACGTGGGTTGCAAGGCTTGTGGTCAAGTGTGGAGAAGCACACCTGTGAATTGCGGTAAAGAACTGCTCGAGAATCCCCACAGTTAATGAAGAAGAAATGATCGGGTGACAGAAGAATTCCCACTGCTGTGGAGCCACTGCGGTCCATGCCATTTCGAAGGTCGGAGAAGCTGCGCATGTGCTCATCTATTTTCAGGAAGCCTGTCCGGATGCCGGCTTTCACAGCCTCCACTGAAGGTGGAACTGGTGCTGGAGCGTTGGAGCTGTCTGAGCCAGACTGAGAGCCTTGTGTGTTTCCAGCCCCTAAGCTAGCAGTGATTATGTGCTCAAGAAGATGCTTAGAGCAGTAATTGGCAACTTTAGAGCCTGCATGGCCATCATACACAGCAAAAAAGGACCAGTCAGTCATACCAGGAGCTGGAAGCCCCAACACAGCTGTATGAGCATCCTCCATCTCCACCCGCCAGCCCTGCATGGAGCTTAGCCCATAGTGCAGGCCATTGCCCTCGCCATGCAAGTTGTACTTCTCTGTTTTGGGCTTGTCCAGGAACGCACCCATGGCTCTGCCCTGAGAGACCCACTGCTAGCTGTGGGAGAGGAAAAACAAAAAGAAACAAGGGACAGAGAAAGAAAATCAGACAATGAGACAGTACTGAACAGTTAATTATGTCTCTACCATGCTGGCAGATTACAATACAGAGTCTAAATTATTCACTGCCAAGACTGTGCTCGGTAGATTTCATGAAAAGTGCAGAAAATGCTGTTTCAAGTAAAGCACATAACTTATCACTGTTCATAATGTGTTCTCAAGCTCTATTAGATTTATAGTAGCATTGTGTGAAAGTTGCTTGCTGATGCTGCATTCAGTTTATATACAACAGCATTTGGGTAGTCAAAAAAAATTGATACTCGGATATTAATTCACACTACAATTAATATTGAATTAGATACTCATTTGCAACAACACTGATACAAACAGTGTCTTTGTTGCCTCGTCCAGCAGATGCATAACTTCGCACAGCACCACTGCATGCAGACAGACATACACCTCCTCCCCTCATTAACAACAAAAGTAGTTCTTAACATTCATAACACTGAGCAACACTTTACTGACCCCTTTAAATTCTTCCTAAAGTTCCTGTTAGAACAACACTGAAGTATTAAAGAGTTAAAAACATTAACCTGACTATTAGCCATTTAACCATTAGCAATTACCTGACAGCCACATTAGCCACCTGTTATCATTAATAAAGTGGCCTTAACTTTTCTACTTTTACAATAATTTATTAAAATGTGTTCATTTTCTTTTTGTTTTAGCCAGCTGTGTGGTCAGTTTTAAAATGCAGGCAGTGACCGGTTAAATCTTTTACGGTAATCAACTTTTTTTTTTTTAAATAATATATTTTATCATAAATCATACCACACTTTATCCAAAGCTTGTCTTAGCTTTAGCATACTATTCTTCTTCTACAATAATTAAATTATTTAGATGTGTGAGGTATTGTGCTGTACCCTGTTATATTACCTGTATTTTACCATCACAATCTCAAATTAAATTATCTGAATTTGTGAAACAAATAGAATCTCTAAACTAAATCTTAAATAGTTATTTTGTTAAATCTAACTTGTAACTGGGAAATTAGTTGAAAATTAACAGCTTAAAATTTTTCAAGAAACTACTTCTTCGCCATTACATTTTCCCTTGGGTATCAAAAGCAGTATGGAGTCTTTTCCTAAGTATCGGTATCGAGTTTGAAATTCCAGTATCGTGACAACCCTAATCAGCATCAATACATGATACAACAGACAGACTCATTCCAAACCATCCATGAGTGATTTGTATTAGACCTTAATTACTAACTGCCAGTCATACCAACCATTAACTTTTGGGAAAAACTAATTGGATAAAATTAAAGTTTCAATCTTCATGATTACTAATGATATTAAGGAAAGGTTGTAGAAATCGTAAAGGAATATATAAAGATTTGCAGAATATAGCTAAGGGAGGATGAATAGTGTTCTCTTGCAATATATTCATGATTTTGAAATGTTACCAGTTTCTTGATATCTACCCATCTTGGACTGCTTTACAGTCATCATCTCCTCTTCAACTAGTGCTGGGTGATATGCAAAAAAAAGTTATTTATAAGATTTTTTTTCCATATCAGGCAGTATAGATAGACATACCTATTTAGGTCAAATTATAAAGAAAATCTCATCAACTTATTTTAAACACTTATTAGAGTTCAGTTTCATGCCTGAGAATCACACTGTGCACAGAATAGAGGTCATGTCTTCTCAGCCAAAATAAACAGCTTACAAATCTCACATGACTTTGTTATGTTCTGAAAACGCAAAGCCTTCAAATATCCCCCCAAATATTTAGGACAATATTTAACTTTTGGGTTGCTGGAACTTTTTTTCTGTGTTTCTTATACTTTCTATCTAAGGCATAAGGAACATATCAACTTAAGGGTGACACTGCTCACCACATCCACAAATAGCAGCTACTTTGATTTATCCTTAAAGAGACTAGGAAGAAACTTTAAAAGCTTCTCTGGGTAGTCAGAACTGCTTTCAAAAAGCATTAACAAACTCCACAGAGTGTTCAACAGGATGCGTTATCTATCAATAACTGTACCTGCATTAGCTAAATGCACAGCAGCATTACGTTGCTGGATAGCAGAGAGAATTTCTCCAGTCTGTTTATTGGTTATGCAATGTGAGAACATTAACTTTTACAGTCTTATTGATTGTCACACTGCTTAATGGAATCTTAGCCACGGAAATTGCACAATAATCTATACCTTATATCTGAAAATATCAATAAATGCTTCTTACAAGTTGCAGGCATACTCAAAGGATGCTGTCTGTTAATGTACATGTGGACAGAGCTAATAGGTTCCTCTTAAAAAAATAAAAATAGTTAAGTGCCCACTATTTTGCTATCAACTTATGATTTAAAGTCAAATGTAAAAACACAGATTTCATCAACAAAGTGACACGTATGAATGCTAACTAGACATAAATAAAGTGAGTGAGTCATCCTCATCTACATATGAAGCATTTAGACTGCCTTGTGTACCCATCTTTCCCACACCTAACTAAAAGAACAGAAAGAGTTCAAAGGCAACTAATATCACGCTACACTGCCAGGCTGACAGCATGCACTTCCCTCACACATCACACTTTATCTATATTATGCTGTTTAACTGCTGGAAGCCAAAACTGTACTTGAAACTAAAATTTAATTAATTGAACAGCCCTGTGGGAATTTTTTTTTTTTTTTAATGAATAATGATCAAATGTGATTTTTGGCCAATTTAGACAGCACTACAATTACATAACAGTTTCAGCTGTGCAGTGGCAAGTGTATCTCATTTCATTAGTATAGCTAAAGCTCCAGTCCTACTGGCCTCGAGATTTGTCCATAACATCTGAAAAACACATATTCCCCAACAAACTGCAAGTGGCTGCTGGCTGCCACAAGGTGAAATTAGTCGGCAAGAGATATATGGTGCCGTTTGGAAAATTTCCTTGCAATTGCTTTGGTTATTAGCAGTTTGCTTCCGTTGTCTGTAGTTTGTGTGGAAGATGCCAACTTCTCTGCAAAAATTCACCAACTACTCTGAGTGACAGCTAGCAATCACTAGGAGCCACTTGCCAATCAGTCGGGAATACACATTTTCCTCTAGTTAACGGTGATTGCTGGATGATAAATGACCCTTTTTTTTTTTGGGACAGAAAATATCTCCTCAGGGGTGTTTGAACAAGTGGCAAGACCTGCTTCTAGAAGGACTTTGGATAAAGGTAATTATTCTATACTGGGGGCAAAAGCATACCCACAAGAAGCCAGCAAGCACACTCTAGAGTCTAACAACCACAAGATCCCTTCTCTGTAATGATCAAGACTTTGGGTTTTTTAATCTGGCACCACAACCGGTTTAAATTATGTATGATGCAACCAGTGGGTTAACTTTTGTTAAATTAAGAAAATACTTTTAATTTCTGTTTTTTATAATGAGTGAAAGGACTTTCTAGCTAATTGAATTAAACAATCTAATTTGTTTTGGTTTTTTTACTTGTTTTAAAAGCGTTCTTTTTTTTCCTTTTTTCTTTTTTATCTTCTGATATGTCTGGAGAGCATCTTTAAGACATAAATAATGCTTATCCAAGTTTCTCCCTCTTTACATTGCCAATGGTTCGTTATCAAAGCGTTTGATGTGATTTCCAAAATTTAGATGATATTCAACAGGTGCATGGCAGACAAACGCACTTGGTCACTGATCACATATCAAAGGGATGAAAAGCATCAGTAGTCCAGACCATTTGAGTTATTACCTTGACGACAAATGCATGCATTCACACACACACATACACACACCACTGAACAGATATCAAAGCCATTTCCACAATCACTACATCACATTATTTGCTCTCACCAATGCTGCAACTACAAACACATCATACCAAGGCAAGGGTTCTGTTATTTTAAAGTTGATAAAAAAAGACAAAATGTGTACCATACCAGGCTCAAAGTGGGCCTTTAGCATTTGACTGCTTACATAGCTAAAGCAGAGTCTGTATTACCTCACTTCACATACGTCTATTTTTGGGCATATGATACACATTCAAGTTTGAACCACTTAAAAAATAAAAAACTGAATTCAAATTATTTTTATCACAGGCCTGATCATTTTCCTTTGGTTGAAGGCCAAAATCTTCGGCAGGTGCCAATTCCCCAGGCTACTGGTGTTCATTAAAAATAAATACCAGCATAGGTAATTTGTACACCACAGACTGATGTCACCCAAAGTCTGATGTCTCCATGGCTACCCAGTTTGGAGTGGCAGTGGTTGTCGTAGCAACAGTGGTAGTAGCTAGACGTGACTGCACATGAACTCCCACATGTATGTCTGTCTGAACATTCATGTAGTCTATCAAGGTGACCAAAAAGCAGAGTCTGGATTTGCTCTGATTTACCAGGCCAAAATATTTCCCCCCCCCACTAGCTTCTGTTTGAGGCAGGCCCAGATAAACCACCACTCTCAGCCTTCAGGCAAGCAGGATGGCTTTAACAAGTTAACTCAATTTAACAGTCAGCTGCTGATAGGATCCACGCAGGGCGAGATTAGCTCGTCAAATGCAGACCACAGGCTTAACACAGTGAACTATTACTAATGTCTTACAGCTCTCTCTCCTTACTTGATGACATGAAAGGTACAGTGTGTCAATCTACCTTCAGGAGTCAGCATCACCTTACAGATGTACTGTTGTTTTGTGTAGGAATGACATGATGATAATTTTAGGCTGATAGGAAATGCAGCGTGGTAGCAGTGTAACTTGCTGTAGAGGTACTGTATCATGCTGAGGAGCTGATGAGGGGAAATTAAGGTAAAAAGTAGAAGCCTGAATGGGATGTTAGCACATGACAACATCCCACTGCTGCATCCTGTCTTTAGTTGGACACAACTAAAGAAGTGGAGTTGGGAAACAAAAACTTAACCCAACAACTATACTGTAATGCAACATATTTAGAGGGAGCATGGAGGTCCTCAACTTCAAAGCTAACTCAATAAAGGAAACACCTTAGTGCCGTTGAATTATTCTTCTGAACTGACACTTTATGGTGTCCACTACCAAAATCTCTCTATATGGCTGCATTATCACCTCAAAAGTAACCACTGGCCATAGTGCTGTGTGATATTACGATATATATCGTACTACAATATAAAAATGTCTACCGTACGATAGAGCACTCTATCATATATCGTAATTTTAACGTGTAACAAGTTCGTCATGTTGCACGTTAAAATTACACGTTGTAAACGAATGTAATTGCAGCATATGCTACTACTTAGCGGTAGCATTTTACGTAACTCGCAAGGTTTACGACACTGACAGAAGAGCGTGGACATGGCGGAGATGGAGATTTCCTCCGAAAGTTTAGAGGAGCGCGGAGCCGACAATACAGACAATATAGAGCCCGAGGAGGAACTGGTGCCAAAAAGAGGCTGTCGGAGTTCA